>OX393555.1:48591437-48756437 GCA_947650365.1 Chamaelirium japonicum | reverse complement strand
GTAAAAGGGGGTGTGTAATTATATAAGTAAGATTCCATAAATAAGAGTATCCCTCCCCTATATATATATATATATATATATATATATATATATATAGAGAGAGAGAGAGAGAGAGTTGTGCTCACCTACGGGACGTCCCGCACGGAAAAAATCCGAGACAATTCTGGGCCGTCCGATTCCCTTCGATCGGGCGGCTGGAATTCATTCCCACCAAAAAACCCGGCTGTTACTGTGGCGCGCACAGTAACAGCGAATTTTTGGTCCGGCTGAATCCCAGCCGTTCGATCGATGGATCGAACGGCCCAAACCAATTTTCGTTGTTACTGTAGCGGCCACAGTAACAGCGAAAATTGGTCCAAATGAATCCCAGCCGTTCGATCGATGGATCGAACGGTTCAGACGAATTTTCGCTGTTACTGTAGCGCGCACAGTAACAGCGAACTTCCGTGCGGGCCGTTCGATCCATCGATCGAACGGCTGGGATTCAGCCGGACCAAAAATTCGCTGTTACTGTGCGCGCCACAGTAACAGCCGGGTTTTTTGGTGGGAATGAATTCCAGCCGTCCGATCGAAGGGAATCGGACGGCCCAGAATTGTCCCGGATTTTTTCCGTGCGGGACGTCCCGTAGGTGAGCAAAACCGTATATATATATATATATATATATATATATATATATATATATATATATATATATATATATATATATATATATATATATATATATATATATATATATATATATATATATATATATATATAGGCGTGTTAGGATGCGGCGTGCGGTGCGTGCGGCGTCGCACTGCAGCCGTCTGATGCACCGCTGCGGTGCGTGCGATGCACGCAACGGTGCATCAGACGGCTATATATATATATATATATATATATATATATATATATATATATATATATATATATATATAGACACACACACACACATACATATATACATATGTTTGCTTTCTAACACAATACGTTGCGACGCTCTATTGCATATGTTGCACTGCTTCCAGTGCATACCATACACGGAGCACATCAAACATCATATGTTGCTGTGCTCCGTGAAGGGGGTTGCAGCAATTCCAGTGCATATATTTCTGGTCTGGGTCGCATGGACTGGGTCCCACCAAAGGTGAGCACTTGAGGGTTTATATATATATATATATATATATATGGGAAAGGGTTTGGTGAACTTGAGTTCACAATTGAATGGTGAAACAAGGTTTATATTGCGCCATGTGTCCACTAAAAAGACAACGCAAGTAAGAGGGGATAGGCATGAAAGAGAGTTGAACATTGAAAATACATAAAGCAAAAAGGCAACACTTTTTCAGAACACGTGGCAGTTTCTCCATTCAAGTTCACCATTTGAATGGTGAACTCGAGTTCAGATTATATATATATATATATATATATATATATATATATATATATATATATATATATATATATATATATATATATATATATATATATATAGGGCTGGGATCCGTTGACAACACGTTTTCTTGACAACCCAACCCATTATTTGACAAGGCTAGAGGTTTTAGAATTTGCTGATTTTTTGTGAGGATGATCTCATTTATATATATATATATATATATATATATATATATATATATATATATATATATATATATATATATATATATATATATATATGGGGAGGGATACTCTTACTCATGGCCTCTTACTCATATAGTTACCTATGATCCGGGCCGTCCATTAGATCCCGACGTACGGTTCGGATTAAATGGGGAGTTAAAGCAATGATGCCCGCATTAAATGCGGGTTTTTAATACGGGCTTTTAATACAGACATTTAATGCGGACATCATTGCTTTAACTCCCCATCTAATCCGAACCGTACGTCGGGATCTAATGGACGGCCCGGATCATAGGTAACTATATGAGTAAGAGGCCATGAGTAAGAGTATCCCTCCCTTATATATATATATATATATATATATATATATATATATATATATATATATATATATATCCGGGCCGTCCATTAGATCCCGACGTACGGTTCGGATAAGATAGGGAGTTAAAGCAATGGTGTCCGCATTAAATGTCTATATTAAAAGCCCGTATTAAAAACCCGCATTTAATGCGGTCATCATTGCTTTAACTCCCCATTTAATCCGAACCGTACGTCGGGATCTAATGGACGGCCCGGATCATAGGTAACTATATGAGTAAGAGGCCATGAGTAAGAGTATCCCTCCCTTTATATATATATATATATATATATATATATATATATATATATATATATATATATATATATATATATGTGTGTGTGTGTGTGTGTGTGTGTGTGTGTGTGTTTTAAACTCAAAATAGTAAATAGCCCAAGTCAAGAGTATCCCTCCCTTATATATATATATATATATATATATATATAGAGAGAGAGAGAGAGGAATGGGATGCTGCCTATCAAAGCATCATTTTTTGCTGCTTTGAGACATTGTTTGACCATCCTAGAAGTTTTGGAATTTGATGAAATTTGGTGAGGGTGTTGTCTAGGGTAAGATGATCATCCTCACAAATTTTCATCAAATTCCAAAACTTCTAGGGGGTTCAAATGGTCGAAGCAAAATCAGTCATCTGCAGTCGCCGTTAAAATCTGCAGCATTTTGCTTCGACCATTTGACCCTCTTAGAAGTTTTGGAATTAGATGAAAATTTGTGAGGATGATCATCTTACCCTAGACAACACCCTCACCAAATTTCATCAAATTCCAAAACTTCTAGGATAGTCAAACAATGTCTCAAAGCAGCAAAAACGCTGCTTTCATAGGCAGCATCCCATTCCTCATATATATATATATATATATATATATATATATATATATATATATATATATATATATATATATATATATATATATATATATATATATATATATGGGAAATGAGTTCCTATGACGTCATAGGGAATACCCTATGACATATGGTGAGTTAGTAACCCTAGAATATTTAGAATGTTCTGAATTTTTATGAGGATGATCACCCTATCTTAGATAGGACCCCCGCAAAAAATCGGCTCATTCTAAAACTTCTAGAGGCATCAAATATGATTTTCAATTTAACGGTTAAAATAGATGGCCGATAAAGCTTCTAGCATTTGATGCCCCCAACAAGTTTTAGAATGCTTTGATTTTTTGTGGACATTCTATCTAAGGTAAGATGATCACCCTCAAAAAAATTCAGCACATTCTAAACATTACTAGTTCACCATGTCATAGGGTACTCCCTATGACATGTCATAGAAACCCAGCCCTATATATATATATATGTGTGTGTGTGTGTGTGTGTGTGTGTATTTTTTAAACTCAAAATAGTAAATAGCCCAAGTCGGCCCGAGTCACAGCCGGTCCATGTTTCGGTCCGAGTCGACTCGATTTTCAGCCGAGTCAAGTCGGGCCGAGTTTTGGTACTATGGTGCTATATATGGTATGTTGATCATCCTCACAAAAAATCAGCACATTCTAAAACATCTAGGTGCAGCAAATGTGTTCTTCAAATCAACGATTGAAATTGATGATCGAAAAAACTTATACCATTTGATGGCCCTACAGGTTTTAGAATGTGCTGATTTTTTGTGAGGATGATCAACATACCATAGACGTCCGTCTACAAAAAATCAGCACATTCTGAAACCCAAATCCAACGATTAGGATGATGGGTAAAAATGGATTAGGATGATGGGTAAAAATATGGGTCAAAAATTCATGGGTCATCCGATCCTGACCCTATATATATCCTATTATTTGAAGTTCGAGGGATCAGATAGTTTACACCAGTGTAGACACTGATAAGTGACAACCATAACAAAATTAAAGGAGCATAGAAGTTCACAGATGGTACAAGCCCCAACTAGTAAATTTTGATTACTCACTTTCATCCACTTAAAACCATACAATAAATCATAAACCTTTCAGCCTGCAAAAGTTTTATCAGCTTTCAAGCCAGGACACATCAAATCCGAAGGTTTGAGAGCATAGCTGAAACTAAAGCATTTCCTATATCCGTGAGAATAAGACAAAATAGAAAAATTAAAATGTACCCTAAAAACCAGTATCATATCAAGATTTTCAACAAATTGATTGGTTAATTTAAGTAAAAACATCAAGAGCCATGAATCTCAGGATAGATCTGTGAGAGCCAGATCATGATGGTATTGAGGAAATATTCATAGACCATACCTCAACAAAATTAGATGAACTGCTACAATCTTTTGACAAAGCAGTGCCAAACAACTTTTCTAATATTGATGTAGAGTGATTATCACCAACCGCATTCATGACTTCCCTTGCCTCTTCTTTGTTCGACAATTCATTCGCTGCATCTTCCCAAACTTCATTGGCATTTTGAAGACTCAATGCCTCACAGGACACATCTTCAAAACCAACTGAATGCTTAACAACTTCCACACCGGATGATGTAATCACATTACTTTCACTTGTATCAACAGATTCAGCATAAGTGTTCTTGAAGTCATCATTCTGCATGTTAACATAAACAGATGCAGTTGAAGAATCCCTCCATTCTTAATTATTATCCATACCATTTAGAGTCACATTATCCTCAATAAAAGCACTATCAGCCTGATGGATGAAGCATGTGGTTTTATTAGAAATGAAGGTAAAGTACAGTGAACAGCATCGTATTGGAGAACTGTAACCTTTTTCCTTTTTATATGAATTAAGTACACCATAAAGTTTCATGTCTAGATGAAATATCATTTAACTACATGGTTTGAAATTTTGGTCGAAATACCAAAATTTCACCGAAATATTTCGTTTTCAGCCGCGGGCAAAACAGAAGGAGGTTCGAAACCTGGACACCACAAACTCCCCCTTTGGCAAATTTCATGACGAAAAAAAAATGACAATAGAGTTTATACATTGCTTTACAATCACTCATCCCAAAAATAAAACAAAAAAAAGTTCACAACGATCAATCACCATCTTTTTTGTTAAATATGGTTGTTGCACACTCAAAAAGATACATTAAACGCATGTATGACAAGAATTAATAAAAAGACAGTAAACGAACTTTTCTCCCCTATCAATATGCGTACAAAAAGAAATAGAAGGATTATGTTATAAGTGCAAAAAAAAAAATTTGATGTAAAACAATTATGTAAACATCAATAAAACACTATGATACCCATAAATCTTTCTCCACATTTTTGTCACAAATTGACAAAGGTAGAATCATTGACAATTCACAAAGATTTCATCATCCATCCAGAAAAATTTGCACAAAGAAACACAAAGATAGATAACGATTCTTCATAATTAACTAAAACATAATTTTCAGTACAGGGACTTGAAAAGAACATATTCAAACTCGAACTTAATATTAATACAAGCAGACCTGAAACAAACTATCGATTTTATGTACTGGGCTTCAACTATGGAACTAGAAGACTAAAATAGATGGATCTCGAGTCGGAGTCGATGATGATGACACTCCATCGCGACGCCCTCGCTTGCTACGTCCCCCCGTTCCTCCAGTCATCATGGAGACAAACACTAAAAAGAAGAGAGAGAGAGAGAGAGAGAGAGAGAGAGAGAGAGAGAGAGAGAGAGAGAGAGAGAGACAGAGAGAGTAGGCCATGGCTCTAGAACAACTCAGTAACTGAGAACTCAAAATCTGGAATTCTGCATGTGTGACAAAAAACTTCCTCTCGGGCCTCGGCCTAAATTTATAGAACTGTTGGCCGGTCGAATCACAAAAATATGATTTCTATGAAAACAATTTTTATTTTTAAAACATGACATGCAATGCACTATATAAAATAAAAATTTAAAAAAAAAAATTACCGCATGTGGTTGTCAATACTCAAAGTGCAATTTAACCATGGAGAATTTATACTAGCATAATCAAGATCAAATCATGATATTGCACATATACAGAAAAATTTATGCATAAACTTGTAACTTTCAAGCACGCAAAGCTCCAATCAAGACATGTGCTCTTAAACTATAGGATTTCACAATTCAACCATGTGAGCATAGATGCAAGTGCAAAACTTAAATTGCAACTTATCCATATTTATTTTTTGGTATCATCAAGTAGATTCTCACAATCATAAGGGATATGTGATTTAGTCAAGAAATCAAATCCAGTTGAGTGAGGAATTCCATAGTGTAAACACTTGAACGTGTCGCTCATAGGAGACACATTGCGTGTACTCAATCATATCAACTCACTTAGAGGAATATTTAGAATACATAAGCTCGTGAGTTATAATAATCAATTCTAGCAAATGTCTCTCTTTTTTGCCCCTTTTTTGTAACTAATATTTTTTCGGGTCAAACAACCACAAGGTCAATCACGACTTTATCAACATAGACCGACTATGTTATGAATTTAGGGTTCACCCCAACGGACGCAGATCACCAACCAAGGGTTAGAACTAGAGATCTACCACGTCATAAAACAAATACGCTACGACAGAAATAAATAAGCGGAAGAAAACATGCACAAATCACACACAGATTTAATGTGGTTCATCCAAATCAGGGCTAATCAACAAACGGGAAAGCAAGGGATCTCTTCTATTAACACCAACAGGAACATACCTACAGAGATTACAAGAGCTTCACAGAGTACCAAGAATGACGAGAGAATTCACCAAAAATACGAACATCAGAATTGAGGAAGAGTGTCACGCTCTAACTCTATCTGATCCGTCATCTTCAATCTCTCTTGTCCTCCCCGAACAAGCCAAGATCCAATCCCAAACAAATCTTCCACAAGGCATAAGCAAGACGACACTCATAATTTTCCTCAAGAAAACCCTCACAAATCATAATAATATGACAGCTCAAAGGATCCTTAAATAGCCCCAAAAGAAACCCTAAATTCAGTCAAACCCGCACCTTCAGTCGTGTGACCGCCCTGGGCGCCGGGTTACAGACAACCGCCGCACTCAACTCTAGGTTTGGCACCCTGGGCGCCAATATTTCGCCCAGGACGAAATTTACTACTGGTGCTCTAGAGTTTTCGCCCAAGACTTTCCTGCACGGGTTCGGTTGGACATATGAGCAACAAACCCAACAATCCCCACCTTGGCAAGTATACCCACTAGTCAACCAGAAGACACCGTCTGACTACTCTGCCTCACCGTCACCGCCAACGCCGCCTAACTCAAGATCTCCCCTCTTTCACCCCCTCCCCTTGGGCGGGACTAGCAGAAACACCACTGCAAGTCTGCAACAGATGCAGACTCGAGTCATGCTCGAATTTACATCTCCGGTCTTCCACAGCCATAGTTTAAGGTCTTCGCTTTGGCCTCCACCTCGCCGTAGAATCCACAAGAGCTCCACCAAGGCAGGTGGATCCAATGAGCCGAGACACACATCAGTGCTTCCAACCATTCAGCAAAACATTGTCGCTCTGTGTAACCTTCAAATCTTCACCTCGAGTTGAATACCCACAGCACTCGGAGTCAAGCACACCCAACAAGATCAAATTTATGTGCATTCCAGGCACATACCATACTCGTCTCAACATCCTCAGTGTTCCCGCAGGAGTCCTGATTTTCACAGTTCCCTCACCGGTGACCTCACGCTCAAAGCCGTCACCGAACTGAACCGTTACACCTTTCTCCTCAAAGGTGTCAAACCATTCACGCCTTGAACAGATATGGAAAGCAACACCCGAATCTAGGAATCATCCATCATCATAACCACAACTACCACCATCTAATGCAGTTAAGGCTTCATCAATATCATAACTACTGTCAGTAGAGGCCACCGCCACTCGTGATTGAAATTTTAGTTAAAATACCAAAATTTCGATTTTGACTGCTATTGAATCGAAAGGACTATGCAAAACAAAGATGGTACGTATTTCGATCGATTTTTGTGAATTTAGAAAGGTTTCGGTGCAATTTCGAAGGATTCCTGACATTTCGACTTGGGGGCCCATAAAATGGACTTTTTTTGTGGTTTGTCAGCAAAATCAGCCAAATTCAAGCAAGATTTGGGCATTTCAGACCGAAAGCTCCGAAAGCACGTGGGGAGCCCCACAAAATAGACTGCATTCAAAATCTGTCAGTGCTTTCAGCGAAAGAAGCCAAATTCCGATCATTTCGTTGGGGCTTTTGGTCATTTCGCTCGAAAGAAGCCATATTTCGATCATTTCAAAGGGGCTTTCGGTCATTTCGATCGAAATTTGTCGATTTCGAGCCTGATCCTATAAATCAAGGTCTTCGGTTTGGTCCGAAGCCTCAAATTTTGACTGAAAACCACCGATTTCTCCACTTAAGCACCGAATTTGACCAAAATTCTTGTATTTCGATCTAAATCACCGAATTTCACCGTTTCTTACCAGATTGTGCCAGATCTCACCGGATCTTCGCCAGATTTTAGCCGGACTTTGCTGGATCCAGACTTCGACCGAAATCACCAGATTATCGTCGTACTTCACCGAATTTTCGCTAGATTCGATATTCGCAGGATTGTCGTCAGACTTCGCCACAAGTCATCTACTACTGCAAAAACCAAGTTGTATTACAAGTGCGACGAGTCTAGACTCATCACATTTGTAATACTTCATCTTGGCTAGTTTTGGCTCGGATGGAACCTAGAGGTCGCCATATCTCGTCGGATTCCCCGTTCGATTCATCGGACCCCGCGGGATCTCGCCAGTCTCCACTTCAAAATGTGGCAACACCCGAATGAAA
This sequence comes from Chamaelirium japonicum, assembly GCA_947650365.1. Classification (NCBI taxonomy): domain Eukaryota; kingdom Viridiplantae; phylum Streptophyta; class Magnoliopsida; order Liliales; family Melanthiaceae; genus Chamaelirium; species Chamaelirium japonicum. The sequence goes on along the minus strand of OX393555.1, from coordinate 48,747,731 downwards.
TGCTTCAAAACATGATAGCACCTGAATGTCCTGGTCAATTCGTCTACCACAAGAAGCATACGACTTGTGACCGCATGTTATGCACTCCACCTGTAGATTATGCAATCCCTATAACACCAGTTCGAATCTATTCTATCCTTAACAGAAAAAACAACCAGAAAAATAAAAATATCAATCTCATATATGACTTGCGATATTTTTAATGCGGTTTGAATTACATCCAAGGGACCATATCTTAGTCTATGCACCAAAGCAGGATAAATAGGTACAAGTCAGGCAATACACCATAGCACAGCTCGGTCTTATTGACTCTGCCTATGTCGAAGTTCTTGGTCTCTTCAACTTGCAATCGACACAGGAAATGCTTCCCCTCCGCGTCCGTGATCCTCATGCACATGATGTCGACACAAGACTATCATCTTCTATATAACAAAGGTCTTCGGTAACCACCTGAAAGTAGAACCTCGAAGTCAACACACAACCTCAGAACAATTCGTTAGGACGATGAAATACAATCTCAGACCCAAAGGGATAAAGGCATCTAGTCTTCCTATGTGGTATGCGAATATGAGAAAGAACTAATCCTGAGTACTAACCAAGGTTTGGAGTTTCGGCTGAAACCAACCCGTTTCGGATCGGTTTCGGTCGGAACTGGTCCCGAAACACTCCAGTTTTGGGTTTCGAAACTCAGCACTCAGTAAAAGTAGGATTGTGTTCAGGATAAGGTATATTTCAGCATGGCAAACATATTTACATAAAAAACATTTAAGTAAATGATCGTTATGTTCTTCATTTACTTCAAGTTATTTTATGTAAATAAGTAAATAGCCCCATTTGGATTTAATAAAAATATCAAAACAATCAAAATCCAAAGAAATCAAAATGTAATTTTTCAGTTCCTATACAAAATCGGACTTTACAGCTTTTGGCTAAAAACGAAAATTTGGTGAAAAAAAATCCACAAAGTATTTTGGACCGGAAAAAAACCCAGAAATCTAGAAGTATAAGATCAACTTAAAAACCCAAAGTTTGGTAAAATATTTTGAACCTATAAAAAAATTCTTTCACAAGAACTCTTTTTTTCTCCAAACTTACCCAAAATTCAGAATCACGATTTTTTAACATTTTGACAAAAAATCGAGATAAAGCAAAAGTCACTCTTTTGAAAACAAGACCACTACGAAGTGGGTACCGATGTAATTATTTTATATTATTTTTATATTTTGTAATTAATTTACATTTTAAAAACGAAACCGAAACTCCAATCCAAAACTCCGAAACCGATCCTCAGTGGGCGGACCGAAACCGAAACTACAAACCTTGGTTCTAACTCCCTTTCATATAGAATAAGAACCTTTCTCTTCTAATGGATTCAACTAGAAGCTCAAGAGATAAATTCCCTATAAACCTCAACAAGATGAAAAGTTTAAAGATCGGAGGTTGCATGAACAAACAACCCGATATACAAGGCATTATATAGGCTAGGCGATTTAAAGGAATCACAAACCTACACACTTAAAGAATCCTACATGGATTTGATCAGAAGTCCCGAAATTGCAAATCAGATCAATCGGTGGAACATATTCGATCGGTCGGATCATGCAAAAACCCAACACATTCACAAATCGTTAATCCAGATCGGTCGGACTCGAAGCACTGATCGGTCGAATGCTAAGTCATTACTTGATTCAAGTCGATTCATTAAGTTGTACATCTGAGGAGAAAGAAAACTATAAAGAACAGAAAAAAAACAATAGTTATATATGATCGGTTAGATTATAAGTCGACCGGTCTTCCAGAACGTTGAAATTGGAACACAAATGCATCATGCACAGATCGGTCAGAAAAGACCATCTGGTCTATTAGATTACCAGTTTCTCTAATCCCAGCATAAGTCGTAATTGATATGTTAGGGTCAAACGAATATGCTTAAATGCTTAAATCGCCTAACTATAGGCGCCCAATCGGTCGACCAGTTTACCCGATCCTTGTATATTCAATAAAATACCGAAAATCCGATTCAAATATACAATTTCATGATTTTCATATAGAGAAAGTATTTTTGAAATCTTATGATCAAAATGATATTTCAATACAAACCAGGCAATCATGGAAATCCGAACTATACGCAATGTGTGTGTGTGATCTATAGGTTAACTAAATAAGTAATGCAATTTTACCTGTACCTAGAGAGATTGTATCGCCAAGCCTGTTACGGTTCTATAATCTTCCTCTTTGCCACTTTGTCTCCATCAATAAGCCAAGTCATGTGACAGTACATCCTCACACACAAACTCTACTATGTAATTTGACAATACAAGTTCTCCACAACAATAGTAGAGAAAAGCCACATAAGGATTCAAGCGACAAGCAAGTATATTCATCGAGAGTAAAAAATTCATGTTCACCATCAGTTTTTGGATCCTTTCGATTGTAATGTTGAGAAGGGACAACGAGCCATTCTAAAACAATTGTCAATCACTAAAAGATGGGAAGACCAAAGCTCTAGAAACAATATTCTACAGCAACAAGAGATGGTATGAGCAAAAGATCAACATTGGCTTATATCATCACTTGATCCATAATTTCATCCGGGTCTTCTCGAATGAGTTGATAAATCTTCCAACTTGAACACATTGACACAGGGGCAAATAAGGGTTGATACATGTCAATACTCGAAAGGTCTTTGCTTTTCTTTATTCTAGCTTACAGTTTGATTTTTTGGATATTTTTAGAATTTGTTTAAAATATCTCTATAAAACAGGGTTTTTGTTTTAATTTTGCAGCAAAATTGGGACTAGTTTCAAAAATCTTAAAGGTCTTGAGGAAAGAAAAGTAGGATCAACAATCAATTAAATCTAGTTGGGCCCCTTCTCAAGATTTTAGGTGTCATATCAGTAATTTTTAGGAGGTTAATCCAAGAGAGCCGGGGATATCATTCTCCCATGAATACTATTCACGATAGGAATCACCTGGCTCCTTTCCTCTACAGATGGGAGTTCGGTTGGACTCGTGTGGGTTTTAACCGCCAAATATATCATAAGAAAACGTTTTCTTCTTCTAGGAACTAGTGTCTAAAACTGTTCTCTTAAATATGTAGCCTTGTGTTCTTTTCTCGGAGTTACAGCATGTAGAAAATAACATGTGGAATTATTTAAAAAGCAGAAGAAAATACAAATAGCAGGTTTCGAAAATTAGTACATGAATGAAAAAAATCAGAAAGGAGGGATATTTTACTTAGAACTTCAAGTTCCTATCATTTAGTTTTTTATTTCAAATTAGTGTCTAAGAGTCATGAGTTGGATATTATGAATGGAATAGGGTTGTAAACATGTAAGATCTATATTCTACAAATTTGTTATAGATTTCTAGCAACCATTAGCTGTAGTTTTTCATCCATTCGGGTGCTTATGCTTATGAAATTCCTTTGTGGGATGCCTTGGAAGCACTAAGGTGCCGACACCTTAGCTCCCACTAGTAAGATGCTTAGGTATCCCTAGCAGTCTTATCCTTTTAAGTTTTCTCTAAATCATGTCATATATCATCAACTTCTGCATATTAGATAAGTTAAATCCTTTAGTTAAATAGTATAGATTTCAAATTCAAACCATCTATAGAAACCCATCCACTCCATTCTAGTTCCCAGCTGCATGAGTGATTAATTCCATCAATCCCTTCTTTCAAGATTTTCCCAAAGAATATTCAATTTCGCCTAAAACCATTTTAGATCCATAACCGCTGGAAAGTGGACACCTTCTCGATTAATTTTTAGGATCCCAAAATCACCTTCCAAGAAATTTCAGATCAAGATTGGGTATGATGCACTTAGAAAATTTTGGATCTCTATCCCAAGTTGCATCCAAACTCAAATCTAACCAAGTCCTTTCTCTCATAAATAAATTTGGGATAGAGACTATTTCTATTATCACATATCAGACCCTCATTTTTATTTCCTTCATTCCTTCTCCCAAAATTTTTTTTCTTTTAAATTTTAAAAATATTTAACATTTTCTAATAACATATCATTTTAGAGGATTATATGCCTTGCTTCATAGAAGGTCAACGCGAACTCATATGTCCTAACCATATAGCTTTTACAAACAATGGTTATGATTCAAAGCTAAGGCCAATAACTGAAATCAAACTTAGAGCTTAGCACCTCACCAGAAAATATAAGTGTATTCGCACAACCGTCAAAGAAATTGCAAAAGAATTTGTTGGTGAATTTCTTGTAAAAAGGTCCAAATACCAATATTTAGCACCCAAGAGAGTTTAACCTCATCGGATATAAGGGAAATAAGCCATGTTTTAAGCGTAGCAATTTCAACACACTCAGGAGGATGACATTGATTAGAATCATTAGATAGTTCACATTGCACTAGTATACTCATAAAGACTAGAGATAAGCATGTGTGGTTGGCTTGACAATGCATAATATAAATGAAATAAAAATCTTGTGCAATAATGAAAAACAAAACAATGAGCCACTGTTTTTCACATAATGAGGCTAGTTGAGGCAAAAACCATAGATACTGAAATAGTGCATATTGGAAACAACAGTTCAAACAAAAGTTTAACAGTTTGCCCCTGACCCACTAGTTATCAGCGACATCTACAGCTACCAGGATGACAGAGATGCACAGTTAATAACTTCACATAACTATCGTTTCTAGCATCTAGATTACAAAGGTGACATGTTAATACCTCTATTGCAAGGGAAGTGCTTGAAGATTGCACGCTAATGTTCTTCTCCATTAGTGCACTTGAAAAACCAGGTGGTACAGATGGCCTAGATACAGGAGCTTGTATGTGAGAAGAAGGCCTAGCAGAATCATTTGGTGAATGCGAGGGTGCCACAAAGCCATCTGACTTATTGCCTCTACTCCTTATGGTTCTTTCAGCATCAGAATTCGCTAACAGTGCCATAATATCAGTGTCATTTTTTTCTTTGTGATCACCGGGTATCTGCTTTTGCTTTTCTTGCAGTGCTTTATGTTGCTCCTTCCTCATTAACTCAAAGGATGCTGCATAGAAAATTTATTGAAAAAAATAAATCAAGACTGGGTAGATTTTAAGAAATTGATTTAGTACCTGGTATGAACAATTTGAAAGAATTACCTCTTCTCTTTCTCTCCTCATCTGCTCTGTCCTGATTTGAAAATTCAACTGAACCAAATGTTTCATCATTAAACGAGTCGGTGCAGTCTTTCCGTGAATAAGGACCAGCCTGGATGTAAATTCAGTATCCATGCAAAATTCAAGCATACAAAACATTTAGCAGATATGTCCAAATGCAAATATCCCAAGTTGCTTCTATCTTTGTAGTCGTGATAAAAAGCGTCCTTGGAAGGCAAAGACTTAAAACATCAAATCCACGAATCCTCAACAGGCAAAAGGAAAATTGCACTCAAAGATGAATTAGAGCTTATAGGTATATAGTGAAGAGTGAACCTTATAAGGTCGTGGTGGCTGATAAGGTTCACTGCTCCTATTAAGCTGATAATCACCATTTCCCCGAGCCTTGGTTGCAGAGGATCCAGTGTATCCTGGGGGCCTTGGAAATGCACCACTTCCAAGAAGTCCGTCATGATCTGGATTTTTCCAGAAACGTCGAGTTGGATTTACAGAACACCATCCAGAATCTGCATAGCTCAAACAAATCAAATGAAGTAGAAGAATCGACTCTAAATTCCGTATGAGCAATGAAGAGGAAGTAAAACGCAACCAAGAATAATCACACAAACTATAAGAATTAAAATTAAACCCAGAATAATCACACAAATTATAAGAATTAAAATTAGATGGAAATTACTGTAAGTACCATGCAGTATACTCATTAAGATGAGCAACAAAATGTATGGAGTTAGATCTACATCCTTGACTTTAGAGGACCATATTTACTGGATATGTACATCATGCAGATCATATTTTCAAACAAGAGAAGTACAGGAGTGAACACCTCTTCCCCGGGCCCTGCTGGCTGGGGTGAGGCTTGCCCATTCTAGCCCTCCCTTCCATCCCCACCATTTTAGGGCTGGACAACCTATATCTTTCAGGTGAGTCATTCTTCGTCTGCCTAGAGCAAACCTGCATTCTTTTTTACATTAGGGTTCTTGTTGTTATGATTTCGAGCACTGGTGTTGACACAGGTTGATCTTGGAACTGGTAATGACCGTGACAAAGTTATGAGATAATTAAGCTTGAGCATGATCTAAGGAAGAGGAAGTTGGATACGTATATTTTTGCAGAAGATGAGGATCTGGAGAGGCTTGTCAGGTTTTCCCAACCCTTTTGGCATTAAATAGGTTTGAGACTTTGAATCCAATTAATGCTCATCAACTCTTCCAACCTAGAACCACAAATGCGCTTCAAATCCCAACCTAAAAAAGTTACAACCATTTTCGAAGCAGGATTGTTGCGGACACTCCCCACTTAAGAAGGAAAGTTCCAAACCAGCAATTAATTCTTTTTTTCCATCTACCCTTTTTCCTATTTGGAAAGGTTCCTTCAGCATTTTCTGCAGGTAACATTGAGGTCGAATTTTCTTTTCTTCAAATTTGTTCGATGAAAAGGTTAAAAAAAACCTATCATCAAAGATCTTAGATGGAAATCATGGAAGCATATCCATACTCCAGTTCTATTCCATGAGAATCTGGTGAATCATTTCGATGAATATAAATGCAATCTGCTTTTTACAAAGTTCATTTGCAGGAGTCTCTAAATATTTATAGAAATGCATACTAAATGCAAAGGTTTTATTTACCGTTTTCTTCTGCTTTCTCTGAAGTTTAAAAGTATTAGGCTCCACAGGTATTGCATCATTGGAGCATTGATCCACAACAATTTCTGATTTATGGATTTGTTCTCCGTCAAGGTTTCAGCTTTGGAGATCTATTAACATTGTCATCACAATTATGGTTTGAAATTTCGGACCAAATACCGAAATTTCAGCATAATATTTCGCTTTCGGTTGGTCCCGAAATGAAAGGGGGATCCGAAACACCAAATCGTTACGATTTCGCATAAATTTCGGGATTTCGGTCAAATATCGTAAACCAGTGAGGGCCCACCAAAATTTCGGACAAAACAGGGGGAGCCCATCCGAAAAGAATCATTTCGTCCTTTTCGACGAAATTTCGAAAGAAAGCAAACGGGGGCCCACCGAAGTCATGTGTTGCCTCCCGTTTCGTCGAGATGTCAAACGAAATTGTCAGTTTCATTTCGACCGAAACCAACCCACAGATTTCATAAAACATGTGGGCTGGTTTCAAGAGCCTGGGATTTAAATTGGGGGGGTTTGGTTTCAACCATAACCACCTCGTTTTGATCGAAACCACCCCAACCCAACCAAAACCTCGCCGGATTTCGACCAAAGTCGCTGAAACCTTGCCGGATTTCGATCAGACCAGGCGAAACCTCGCCGGATCTCGATCGGAGCCACTGAAACATCATCGGATCTTGCCAGAATTTGACGTCGGACATTGCCGAAGTCATCGGATTTCACCACAATCACCGGAATTTGTCATAACTCGCCAGATTTCACCGAAATCGTCGGATTTCACAGTCGAAGCTAGTTAGATTTCGCGGATTCATCGGAAATCGGCGGTGGCCCCGTGGGATTCGCCATCCAATTTCGTCGGTTCTCGTCGCCAGGTACACAAACTTAGAAATTAATCTGCATTTATAAATTACAACAACTTAGAAATTAATCTGCATTTATATTAGTTTAAAAATATAAAAGTACTAGTGTGAACCTCCGAGTAAGTCCCGGGAGCCACTAACGAAAACCCCACCCCCAGAAAAAGGAGAAAGAGAGGGGGAGAGCGAGAGGCGAGCGTTGTTGTGATTCCGTCTCTCTGGATTTCCATGGGCACACGTACGTGAGGCTAACATGCGTGTGCATCTGTTTGCACACGTCTCTCCATATTAACCAAACAATTCTAATCTGTTTGCACATGTGTTTTCCAAAACACGACAAAAAACACAGCAACAGAACAAGCCCTTTGGGTCGTCAAAGCTTAGAGTTCCCGTTTGAGAGTTGTTCCTTAGTCCATACTCCATAGAACACTTATAGTTTGGCCGATTGATTAGTCCATAGTCGGCCGATTGATCAGATTAACCAGATGGTTGCCCGATCCTCCTCGAATGCTAGAATGAATGATCCGGGTTGGCAGCACAGTACCCCAGTTGACGGTTCGAAACAAAACTCACAGTGTAATTATTGTGGGAAGATTGGAGGCAAGGGAGTTTCACGGTTGAAACAACACATCGTCGGTGGGTACTCGGATATAAAGCAATGTCTGTCTGTTCCAAAAGAGATCAGGCTACAACTACTGCAGTCTGCAGCTTATGAGGCGCCAATAAACATAGCCAGTATAAAAAGCAGAAGGTCGAGGAATTCAGAGAGACAGTAATGAAGCGCACACCAATCGAAGAAATGCATGATTGGGACGATAACTACGAGTACCCATCTGACATTGAAAATGATGTCAGTCAGGAGGGCACAGTTCAGGAAGGCAATGAGGGATTTGAAGCAATCTGAGTGGGAGAGGAGGCAATATGAGGGAATTCAAAGGAGCAGCCACCGGCAGTTACAGGCCGCAGTTTACTGGTGCCAACGACAGTAGGCATGCAAGCTTGAGGTATCATTGCTTGGATCCGATCAGTGGTGATGAATACAGCGTCCAAAATCAACACGCCGTCCAGCATGAGAGAATCCTATATTCCGATGCATAGTAACAAAGTTCGGCGTTTTTTTGAGAAAACGCGAAAAAAAAAACGCATTTAAAACGCGACTTAATGGGTAGCCGATTTGTTATCGTTTTTTTTCATATTTTTACAGGTTACCAAATTCACCTTTTTTTTGCCATTTTTATTGAGAAAAAAGGTTAAAAACGTGTTTTTTTGCCGAACTTTGTGATTGTATCGATGATGAGTCCGATGACATTGAAATTCAACTTTCTTCCGATGATGAGTCCGATGACATTGAAATTCAACTTTCTTCCGATGATGAGTCTGATGACATTGAAATTCAACTTTCTTCCGCACCCTTACACTTAGCTGATAAGCTTATTTTTCTATTTCGCCCATCCATTGCTTGGTTACTGTTGTTTACCTTTATTATGCACTAATGGGTTAATGGTTTATTAAAGCTTACTACTTTAACCCCAAATATCACTATAAAAATGAGTTGAGGCTTCACAACGATCTCATCTTTGGGCTTTAAATGGCGGTTGAGAAACTGGAGCCATCGAGGAGTACACAGGCCGGGTATAGTTGAAGAGGTATGCATCAATTATCAAAGTATATTTGATACATTCAAGTACTTGTATTGTTGTTGGTTTTAGGATATAATAATAAGTTCTCTCTTTCCAAAATAGATCAAGTAGTTAACAGATGCGGTTGGTTCACTCGGTCATTCTGTTGCTATAGCGATTAGGCAGATCACGTCCCTATATGAGTGGTGGTTTCTATATGGCATCGATGCGCCAAAGTTGCAAAATGTGGAGATGAGATTGCTGTCACAGACAACATCGTTCACCGATTGAGCGAGAAACTGAAGCATCTTTGCACTTATACACTCCACGCAGTGGAACCGCCTCTCACACACAAAGTTGGAGAAGTTGATCATTGTCCACTACAACATGCAACTAAGGATGAAGCATCTGAATGAGAATGCGGACAGAGAGATTCAGAGGAACATCGATCAACCAATTCTTAGTCAAGGAGGATGGTCTGAACCTGTTGTTTGAATAGATCAAAGACACCGGTCAACCAATTCTGGATGAGTCAGGAGGTATGCCTAACACGAGGCTTGCTTCCGAGATGGGTACGAATGTGACTCGCTTCATGTCTTTAGGGGAAGTGCCATCTCATATATCCTTCGGCGATCAGAGCACCAAGGTTGACAGCGAGGTCAACTGGAGTAGCTCAGATGATGGTGTTGCTGACGGTGGTAGTAGCGGCAATGGTGGCGACGGTGATGGTGGAAGTGGTTATGTCCAAACTACTCAACACTTTCGGATTACTCTCCGTTGACTTTCACGGCCAACCAGTTCGACAATGCCACACAGGATGACGACCACGGTGCATCGTCGGCAGCACAACACAATGGTAGATCCTCTTCCTCTAAGCATCTTCGTAAGAGGGCAGGCTTAGTGGATGTTCCGTATAATTCGAGTGACGTACGATCGAATTATGCAGGGGATAGTTTATCCTCAGCATTTGATAGTATAAGCATCAATGGACGATCGAGCAATACGGCTGCTGGATATGGATACTCTGGATCATCAAAGCCTAATTATTCGGATCCATATAGCTATGGTGGATTATCTCAATCTTATGGATATCCAGGTCCGTATCCTGGCAGCATACGATGTCGGGTACCCAGTCACAAGGCTTATTCCAGTAGCAGTCAATCTTCAGCAGTTGTACCCGAGAGTAGGGGTGATTTGGGATGTGTCGGATGATGATGTATATCACTGGTACATCATAGAGTATCAAACCCAGACATCCAAATATAGCATGATGACATGGGAACAACTGTCTAATTAAGGTAAGCATGAAGCAGAGGGTGGCGCTGAATTCCAAATACTTTTAGCAGCACCAGGATGATAGTGAGGAGAGTTTTCAGCCACCTCGTAACTCTTTTTGGAGGTGAGGGTTAGTGGGTTGGCTTTGTAAATTTATATAAGAGAAATGCTATTCAGCCCGAAGATTTCTCCCAAATTTGCCGGCCCGATTGACGTGGCAGCGCACAACTAGTGGCTGAAACTCACTAACGATTTTAAAAAAATTTCAGCCAGTAGTTGTGCGCTGCCACGTCAATCGGGCCGACGAATTCGGGAAAATCTTCGGGCTGAATAGCATTGCTCTTTATATAAATATATGGTGATTATCAAATTTGTTTTCCTACTAGTATTTCACCTTAGTTATCATGGTCCGTGCAAGCTTACTATATATTTGGTGTGTGCTTTCTTCAAACAATTCAAGTAAATATGTATGCACAACTATAAAAGACTTAAATTTAAATTTTCAAAAAATATCCAACAAAATACCCCTTTTTTGCCATTTCTATTTTTTTTCACCATTTCGATCGAAATTTCGGTTTCAGCCTAGACCTAAACTAAACACAAAACCAAAGTTTAAAACCATGGTCGCATGCAACCGCATAGGCACATATGTGCTCGCTTTTTAGAATGTATGACTGTATAATCGAACTATGTGGGCACAGTCGAACATGTGATCGCACAACTCGAAGTCTCGAACAGTAAAAATCTACCAGTTGGGAGTTGTGCGGTTGCACATCGCTTTGTGCGGACATACAATGCAATATGTGACATCACAACTCCAATGGCTAGTTTTTTAGTCATTGGATTAAAATTTTATTTTTTTCTCATTATTCCTACCCCTTCCTAAGCATATATAACCCACCCACCCCCAACCCTCCTCTTACATTTCATAAAAAATCACTTCCTAACCTTTGGACCTCTTCTAACACTCGTAATGTCCTTCCCAAGCCCTCTAACTCCAAACTATCTCCAATTCCAATATCTCTAAGCTCTCTTCAAGGCACCAAGCTCTCTTCTTCAAGCTCTCAACTCTATTCCCCATGTCTTCTGTGGGCTCTTCTTTTGGCTCTCTCAAACTCGCATGGTCTAAAAATCTAGGTTGATAAAAGACCATTATACGAGAGAGAAGAATATATTATAGTGAATTGTATGGCTTTGTTACCACTGGTGGCATTGCATGACACAAACAATATTTGGTGCATCCACCAAAAACTAGCCAGATCATACCCTTAGGTTATTGATGAAATCCAAAGGGAAACATTACGGTACATCAAAATGAGTAAGACGACTTCCAAAAAAAAGCACCACACCCACCATCACCATAATACCACCTCCTACACGTCCGAAAAAGAGTGGTCTGAGTGGGAGGAGACTGATGACGATGATGTAGCCTCTTCATTGACATGGTCACCACCAAAGTAGCCAAAGGAGACGACCAGTTTATAGTGACATAAATAGATTTGTACAACAAGGCAAGGTTTAAAATCGCGATATCGGTCGGCCCAGAACCGGTATGTACCGGCCGGTACAAACCGGTACCAGCCGATACGGACCGATACCAGTTGAAGAAAAAAACCAAAAAAAAAAAACATGTCGGTACCAGTCAGTACCAGTCCGTACCGGCTGATACGAACCGATACCGATTGAGGAAAAAAACCAAAAAAAAATTTAACTTGTCAGTACCGGCCTGAACTAGCCGATACGGACCAGTACGTACCGGTACCGACCGGTATGGGCCAGGTATCGGAATCCGGTGCAGTACCGGTCTCGAACCGAGCAAAACCGTTGCGTACCGGTATCGGCCAAGATTTCAAACCCTGCAACAGGGAAAGTGCATATTATATTATACTTCCTATTTTCTCGACTCCTAGACACCTTAAATAAGTAGATAACTACGTAATAGCCAAATAATGCCAAGAAAAATTTCAATATTTCATGTACAAAGAGGATTTAGGGCATACATTTTCGACAAACTACACTTGCACATAAAGCCATTTGAGAATGCATCTCAAAACCTCAAGATCAAATGGCCTCATCAATGTAAGACTTATAATATTGAATAAATCCAGACTAAAAGATAGTATAAGCCTTTATTGCAATACACAGAAATATCAACTAGCCAAATATTCTAACAATCTGATTGTCTTCAAAACTCTCAGAAGTTTTCTAGAATCCATTCTATTAAATTTATATAAAAAAAAAAAAGATTCTTATGGAAGGCTAGTTCTTGATAACTTCTAGTTCAATTCACAGAAATTTTATCTGTAATCAAATGCAGATAACGTCTAGCTCAGATCACAGAATCATATATATGGAGCTAGCTGAAGTGGAGATAAGCACAATCTCATCAATTACCATTTACCAACATTAACTAACTATTTAAATTCGAGAATCGATCAATAGTTCTAAACTGATGTCCCGGCAAGTAAAACTTCAGGATGTTCAGCACAATTTTCAGCCACTTATACATTTGTTTTCAACTAGCAAATACCCTAAAATTCAACAGTAGATCTCTCCTCCCAAACGAAATTCCAAAGCCCACAACATTGTAGGTTAATAACTACATGATATAGTATCTCATGATTTAAAATACCAGAACCTAAACCACATATCACTCTATTTTTCCTATCCTAGGTATCCTTTGGAATTCTCCATCTCGATATATTTAGATTCTGAATCTGATGCATAAGACTACCAAAAACCTCGGCCAGCTACTTCAGATTCCATTGTTTATCTTTATACGACTATCAATCTCTAATAAAAAATAAGAAGCCACTAATTAACAGAAAATCAAGTGATGTGGACCTTTTTGTACCCACTTATCCCAAATCACTTATGTGAGTCACAATGTTACTTCAACCTACAGGAAATCAATTTATCTTCCTTAATCGATATCTAATGGCCGATTATCTTAAAAGCCAAACTTCTAAATGAAGTTTCTTCTCCATGAAACATTCTAGATCAGGATGGGGGACTTTATATCAATAAGAAATAACGAAAACTCTAATGCTACTAAATTTTCCGGAGGAAAAATCTCTGCACATAAAGAATATGGAGAAGGAAGAAACGAATTAGAGGTTAAGGGATAGAATACACGGAGAATAATTTAAGTAGCAATTAAGAATAAAAATAACTAAGGAAACACTTCCATCTATTCATAGATCCACGAGCTGACATGACTCGATCACCCTACCATGTACGCTTGGCATGCTTCCGATTCAAGCAAAGTCAACAATATATTTTGTTTTATTACGTTCAATTGAAGAAATAGTAGGAAGAAGAGAAATCCGAAACTCCTATAGTGAAGGACTCAAGCCCGTAAGGTTTCTTCAATGTGAAATTGCATGTGAAAAATAATGTAATCAGGATGAAGAAGTGCATGTGTGGGATCGGGAAGTCGTCCATCCAGGCGTCAAATTAACAACTTTCTGCAATCTATGCAGAAAGTTGTGTTAGTACAACAACATTGGCTTGAATCCACAAGCAACAATGTCGGACCAAAGTCGAAAAAGATGAATAGTAGTAGAAAGGAGAGATAAAATTGTCACAATACATCCTTTCCCTAATGGAATTTCCTTTCTTATTGTACCCCACATGCCATGTCAGGAACAAATTGAGTAAGTAATAGGAAAGAGAGACAACTAGGGGGATCAGAGCATGCATGAAGAGAGGATAGATGTTATTTTTTCTGCATGAAACAGATGCCTGTAGTTACTTCTTTAACAGAGGGAGAGGTGTCATTGGTCAATGGTGTCAAGTGGCCTTAAATTACTTCTTTAACAAAGGGAGAGGTGTCATTGGTCAATGGTGTCAAGTGGCTTTAAGCGGTCTGTGATCATGGTCCCTCACATATGTGAGTGTGGGGTCACATAAGTGATTGTGCGGTCGTTGGACTATGCGGCCGCACAACCAATTTGTATGATCGCACAACTCACCGGGTGTGCGACGGCACAACTCCAACGGCAATGGAAAGAAGCCGTTACGTCGTCCGATCGCGCATGCGATTGTGCACGGCAAAACTATTCGCATTGGGAAAAAAAGTGATGGAATTGATATATGATACATAATTCAGTAATCCATCAGAAGTGACGAGGGATCAAAGATTCAGATATATGCAATGAATCCATTACATTATGTTCTCTATTCCATGATTTCAATCAGCCGGAACTTAAAATTAACATGAAAGACTCTAAAGCTCCGTTCTATTTATGGTTCATTTGATACTCCAAAAGAAGAATCTCCACAAAAAATCACAAAATGTTTCCACTAAATGGGCTACGACAAGGGCGGTAGGAATTGGTCCATGATGGGATTCAACAGCTCTAAGCAGGGTGAGATAAAGCAGATAGACCTGGAGGCAATGAGTGATAAAGGGGGTGAGAGGAATGGGGAGCTCGGAATGATTTGTTGCAGATCTTAGAATCATGAAGGTTGGTGAGGGCTCCCGATGTAGGAATAGGTGAAGCCTCTCGTTTCTCGGGCTTTGAAGCCTCCTATTGTGGGCTACTCAATTAAGGTTGCTCGCTTGAGAAATGAAATCCGTTAAGAAAGTGAACAAATAGGAAACAACTGTGGCAAGTGCATGTCATTATTTCATCGATTTAGGTGAGCGAGTATAGGTGCATGGCTTTATGTGCATTCAATTTGATGGTGTATTTGGTTCGCTCATATCAAAAGTGCCTACCAAATAGAAAGAATATCACCATATGTGTATCTACAAACCCGGGTTCATTTGCACAAAAACAAATGAAAAGTAAAAAAATACAAGAGAATATTAGAGTAGGGGTGGCAATGGGTCGGGTTCGTGTCGTGTCTAGTTTCAGGTCGTGTCCAAAACCCCTAGACCCGGACCCGACCTGTTTAACTAATCGTGTCTAGATCCTAAACCCGTACCCGACCCGTTTATAAACGGGTAGACCCGATAAGACCCGTTTACTACTCGGGTTTGTTCAGTTGACCCGATCCGACCCGATCCAACTCAACCGATAGACCCGCTGATACTATATATTACAGTATCGGATTGCGGGTAGACCCGACCCGACCCGACACGACCCGTTGAATTTTAAACGAGTTTTCCCGGGTCTACCGTGTCCACACCCTAAACCCGGACCCGACCCGTTTATTAAATGGGTCTATCGTGTCGACCCGTTTACGACCCGAACCCGTTTGGCCCTGATCCAAACCCGCTAACTTCGTGTCAGGTCCTACATTGCCAGCCCTATATTAGAGGGAAAGAAGAAAATAAATTAACACAAATTTCATTGATCATCAAGCAAGAAGTACACCATGTCTAATCTGCCATCATTTATAAACTTTGTGTTTCTTGACTTACAGGCTAGATCAATTTATGATTATACTACAGAGTGAGATTTCATGAGGGAGGAACTTTGGGTTTCACAAATTGCCTTTCCTCAATTTGTATCAGTCGTACAGACATGGGAAGAGGTTCACGGACTTCCTTCGTTCTCTTCTTTTTCTATTGCAATTACAACCCAAAATCTTAAAATTAGAACTTTTGGAGTTGATCGATTCCCTTTTTTTATTTTCTCAAACTCAGACTTCCTAAGGGATGGTTCCTTAATTATCGCTTCTCACATTATTCCCACATGCTAATAGTAACTAAAAGACTCTTAAAGGAAATATACAATACCAAAATAAATATTTAGAAATAGCTAGAAATTTAATCTAACTTAAACTAGACTCACTCAACCAACTCCTAACATAAAGTACACAGAAAACTTCAGTTGCGAGGATCTCATCCGTAACATCAGTCAGAAGGTCTCCGTCATGGTCCAACAACGTTCGACCGAAGGAGTTGATGGTGCAAACCAATGTCATTCCATCACATCATCAAGGTTTGAGATATTGGATCAAGTTCAAATTCTACCAAACCCAAAACAAAATATTTCAATTGTTTTGGTTTGGCCGTTTCAATCATAAATATTAGAAAACAATTAAAAGTCGTAAGACATTTTTAAAAAACAAAAAATGACAAATCCGAAGAAAAGTAAAAAGTAGGTAAAAAATCAACTTTGGGTCAAATGGAGAAGTAAATACACCACTTAAATATTATTTGTGTTGAGAATAGTCCCACATCGGTAAAGGGGTGGGAGTTCCACGTCTTCATATACCGTTGCCCCCTCACTCTCATCACCGGTTTTGAGGGGGCACGGGATTCGTAACATGGTATCAAAACTAGGCCCCATCCCATCTCCCTTCCATGTGGTCCCGTCATACCCTCTTTCTCCCTCCGATCGAGATCTTCTTCCTCCCTCTGATCAAGAGGCGCTCTGTGTGCAGGCGGGGTTGAGAATAGTCCCACATCGGTAAAGTCGTAAAGAGGAGTTCGATGTTTATATATATTGTTGCCCCCTCCCTCTCGTCGCTGGTTTTGAGGGGGCACGGGATTCGTAACAATTTGTATAACTAGTTATTTACTATAACCATAGCCATAACCCTCGACCTCGAGCATCTATTTTGGGATTTGTATAACTAGTTATTTTTCTTATTTAAATGACTAAGTACATCGTTATAAACGTTCCAAGCATTTCAGGACTAGAATATAAAACTATGCTAGATAGACCCTTTGGGAACATGAAAGCCACTCCAACAATAAATTACACTCGGGTGATGAAGTGGAGAGGTGCTTCAAGAGTGCAACGTGACTGACGCATGTACTTAGAAACAACAACACGCGCGTATGCATGCATGTACACATGTGGATGTGGGGGTGTGTGTGTGGGTGTAATGTACGCATGTGTATATCCAAACCTTCTTAACCAAAAAGATGAAATATTTTGTGAATACCCCAGCACAATTATAAAAGGGGAACAACACCTACAGGAACGGAAACTAGACAAAACCATATTGATCTATGAATAACTAACCTTGCGTAGAAGATTCCCGGTCAGACTGCAAGTCTCCATCTCTATCACTAGATCCGGAGGACCTGGTGTCCCACCTTCCCGTGCTTCCTCGGGAATAACTACTCGAACCCTCTAATCTACTAAGTGGAAGCGATCCATAGTCGTTGCGCTTTGGATTCTGCAAGGATGAACCTCCCAGACTCCTTTGCCGCTCAAATGCATTGTTAGAAGCTTCTTCTAATTCGCTATGATCACAGAAAAAAAAACCATTACAGACCATATATTTCCAAGGAATTTGATGACAGAATTGAGCTTAATCACTCTTCTATATCAAATTATACCTTAGAATCGATGCATCGAACCCAGAAGGCAAGTTCTTGCAGACATCCAATTCGCTAAAAGATAACAGAAAATCTCTTGTATATGATATTTTCGACTGCCTGAACACCATTACAAGAACCAAATATGATTTAGCTTCAAATATATAAGTCGATAAAGACAAAGGATTTTGCAGGGCAGCGGCGCTTACTTTCGAAACACTTGTTCGCTTCCAGCAGGAGATTTCGGCGATAATTGATCCTCATTCTCCGAACACATTCCTAAAGAAGTCAATACAAAATTGAGAGACAAAGATTATCGGCTCCTTGCGTTTGATGCGCGCTTCATCCCCGACTAGCTTAACCCCTACTCCAAATCTATGATCCTAAGCTGCTACCAGCCTCCGACTACTATCTACGCCTCTGCCAGATCAGATGAAGCGTGTGAAAACTGTACGTCTATGCAAACATCTCCTGACGACAGTCGTCCCTCTCATTACAGAAGCCTAGGGACGTAAACAGCCGATCTATCACGAGAGATCGTCCGGGGATGGCAATATCGTAATTTTTGAACCACAGAAATCTGGGATCCCGAGGGACACAGAAACGGCAAACCGATTCACGAGGTAGCATATAGGATCAGGAGCTCGTGAGGCCCTGCAGATTGGATTATTGGAACCCTAGAAATTAGGGTTGCTGAAATGGAGAGCGGAGAGGGGAGAGGGGAGAGGGGAGAGGGGAGCTACCTGAATCGGAAGAGGGCGTAGGGTTTCACAGGGATTGGAACGAGGGTTTGGCGGCCGCCGGAGGAGCAGGAGGTGGGCTTTTCATCGGCCGATCGATCTCCCCTTCCGATCAGAGTAGAGAGGGAGAGGGAGAGGGAGAGGGTGGTGGGGACTGGGGAGGAGTGGGAGGGAGGAGAGAGGGTGGCTTCTCTCTTCCCGGGGGTCCGGGACTCCGGGTCTACTAAAATGGAGAGAGAGAGGAAGGGGGGGGAGGGAGAAAATTTTCAACACATCCTGCGTACCATACAACTGCCGGGCCCACTGCGCCTAGAGCCTATCAGCATACAGAAAATTTTCAACACATCCTGCGTACCATACAACTGCCGGGCCCACTGCGCCTAGAGCCTATCAGGCTATCAGCACGATGTGCTGATATGCTACTCCATCTCTCTTGAATCGCAGTGGGCCCCACGGTTGTATGGTACGCACGACATGCTGAAAATTTTCCCAGCGTGGAGGTGGGGCCCGAAGGCCCCGAAATATGAGGTCTTCTTTACCCTTGTGGGCCTTTTGGTAATAATAATACGACTACGTGTTTGTTTTTAGAGGGGGTAATGAAAGCTACTACGCGTAATCCATTGCCGGATTGGTAGGGACTTCGAAAATTGGGGTGAAAAACGGACCGGGTCGGGTCAGGATGTAGTAGCATCGGGCCGGACCGGGCCGAACTAGGAAGGTCTCAATCAGGTCTTAATAGTAACCTAGGCCGGGCCAGTGGGCCTTGGGTCAAACCCGAAGCCTGGCATGGGTTTCGGGTTCGGAGTCTTCAGACTTGATTGGGTCGGTTTCTATCTTTTTTTTTCTTTTTCTTTTTTTTCATTGTTTTATGGTTAAGTTAATTCAGGGTCCGAAATCTGACCCCAATGCAACAATAAGTTCAACGTTAAGACATATTTAAAGTTCGCCCAAATTTATAAAAAAATTAACGCTGGGTCCATAGCGTTTGGACTCCTGAAAACCATATGTTTGCATAACTTACAACAAATAAATATTCCAAGCATATTTATCTTTTTTTGAGACGGAAGCTAACCAGAGAGGTGAATAGGCACATCTTTATATGTTTTGGAGGGTCGATATGCAAATATCAGGTTTCAGGGGTTAATATGTAATTAGACTAGTTTGTAGTGGTTAATTTGCAAAAAAAACATTAATCTTATAAAGTTGAGGCCTTGGGTACCACGTGGCAGCCTCAGCTCTCCTCCTCTTTTGGTATCACATAGTGTAAATATATAAAGTCGAGGCCTTTGATGTCACTTGGCAGCCTCCCCTTTCCCACCTCTTTTGGTATCCCGCTGTAACATCCACTCCAGACACACAAGATATTGTCCGATTTGACCGTGCTCGCACAAGAACTTCCTAGGAGGTCATCCATCCTATTATTACTCTCGCCCGAGCACGCTTGACTATGGAGTTCTTAAGGAATCCGTACCTGCGCATGACATAAAAACGCGTCTCTATGTTTGAGAGGGAAAATTATATAAATAGCTCAGGATCTCCCTCTATCCGGATAATGTGGGACTAACTCAGTGACCTTTGATACCTCACCTCAGCTCCTCCATCTTGGTATCACAACCTTAGGAGCCTTGGCTATTGGATCTTGATCGTCACAATCCACCATCTTTAAGGGCTACACATCCACGTGGAGAGTTAGACTGCCTCAATCGTGAGGAGAACCGACTCTGATACAATTTTGTAACATTAGCCCCAAGCACACAAGACATTGTCCGTTTTGTCCGTGCCTGCACGAGAACTTCCCAGGGAGATCACTGTTCCTAATACTACTATCGCTTGAGCACGCTTAACTACAGAGTTCTTACGAAGTCCGTAGTAGTGCACGATTTTAAAATGTATCTTCTATGTTTGGGAGGAAAAATTATATAAGTACCTCAGGATCTCATTTCTAGTGATATGGGACTAACTTGATAGTCTTAGATAACTCACATCACCTAACCTCATCCATCTTGCCATCACAAACTCAGAAGTCTCGGCTATTGACTATTGGATCTTGATCATCACACCTGCGGTGTTACAAATAAATAAATATATATATCTTTCCTCCAATATATTTCATTAATTTCGTTCCATTAAAAACACTGGCTAAGAAGTGAATCATTTCACATTTACGCTATGAGGATTTTCATGGTAGGTTTTTTATATGTTCTCTTTACTCTAGCACACAATTTTCCAATGAGGGACATGTTAATTGAACATAGGAGTTTTATGGGGTTGGGATTTGAAAAGTTAGCTTTTAATTGTAGACGTAACATCCACTCTAAGCACATAAGATATTATCTGATTTGCTCGTGCTCGCATGGGTACTTCCCAGGAGGTCACCCAACCTAGTACTACTCTCGTCCGAGCACGCTTAACTACGGAGGTCTTATGGGATCTGTAGTGGCGCACGGTTTTAAAATACGTCTTTTATGTTTGACAGGAAAAATTATATAAGTAGTTAATAATTAATTTTCTTCTCTCCAAGGAATATGGAGCTAACTCATGGCCTTGGACACCTCATCTAGGGGTGGCAATCTCTGACCTGACCTACCAACCTGGCCTGAAGTTAGCGGGTTCGGGTTTGACCTAAACTGGTTTGGGTTATAAACGGAATGGCCCGATTGACCCGACTCGACTCGTTTAGTTAACGGTTCAGCTTAACCCGCAAACTCGCTTGACCCTTTTGACCTCAAAAACACATTTGACCCACAAACCCACGTTTGCACTTCGTTGCTTTGCATGTATACTGTAATACCTGGTACCCCGAGATTATTCTTTTACTAAGGGCAACTCATGTCTTTTTTATTATTATTATTTTTGCTGGTAGGATAAATAAAATTAATTTTTGCTATTGTCTGATACATAGTATTGTGATGCATGCCTTGTTGGAGTAGACTGCATTGGACCGAACCACGAGCCCTAGGTCTAGGCTGTGATGTGACATGATCAATGTTGGGTTGCTATCGTGGCAATGTGTGTGCGTTTGTATCAGTGTACGGAACTCGTTGAATAACATAGTTATTTAGTAAAAAATTATGGTGAGTCAATTGGACTCGATGAGGATCACACTGTCGGTGTGTGATCCGCATCAACTGTCGCAGGTCGGGTCAGCCACTTGATCGACTAGGTGTAAGTTGGGTAGCACTTGTTATTAACTATTGACGATAAGTTGGCTTTGAGCCTAACCATAACTTTGAGGTTCACAACCCTTGATCCCACTGTGAGCATCGAAATTAGCCGACGGGTCGAACCCGATTTGCACACGTAAAATGGGCTCGCACTCGATGACCTTCGGGTCGAACCCGACTCGCACATGCAACTTGGGCCCGCACACAACGGCCCACATGCAACTTGGGCCCGCACACAACGACCCGCATGCAAAATTGGGCCCGCACACAACGGCCCGCATGCAAAATTGGGCCCGCACACAAACGGCCCGCATATGCACTCGGCCCGCGTGCAAATTCGATTCGCGCGCCGCAACCCAACTCAAAGTAAGCGGGTCCCACCGGACCCGCTACCCGAACACAAAGAGGGGGGCCCACCGGCCCCCCCCCTTCTAGAAAACCGTGCCCCCCTCCTCATGGAGAGGTGGGGCCGGCCATAAAAGAAAAAGAAAAGAAAAGAAAAAGAAAAAACCGCCTCGATGCGGGGGGGGTGGCGTGGACGTCTACACAGCCGTAGATCCGCGACGATCCCTCGATCCAACGGACAAGATGACGTTGTGTCGCCATCCGATCCAAAAGTGCAACAAAAATAACAACTCAATCTTTAAAAGATCGAGTCACATCTGGCCCGTAACCACCCCAACTAAAAAGGAGGGGATCGGGTTTGTTTCCTTGGATAAAGGAACAATATCTTGATGGTTATGGGGGGAGATATCGGATGAAACAAAAAGATTTCAGCCATATCTCCCCCAACCACCCCCCTTTGCCTATAAATAGAAGCGGTGGGGGAAGGCACAAAGGGTCCGAAAGCCGAAGACGAAAGAGCTCCGCAAGAGAAGCTCCAACGCTTGACGACCGAAGGCTTCACGAGGCACGGCAAGCACGTCCTACGGGAATCCTTGGCCCTTCAAGTCCTCATCAACGTGAAGACCTTGCACTCGAAGGTCAAAGCTTTGACTCCTCGCACGAAGAAGAAAGCGTGGAGAAGAAGACCCGGAGCCGTCATCACCCGATTGCTCCAACGATCTTCATCAGCTCCGAAGAAGCCATAAGCAAAGGCCGGAGAAGAAGATCGAAGCCGACAACACCCGTCGTCTTCAACAAAGGCATCGACTCCTCGCACGAAGAAGAAAGTCGGGAGAAGAAAGCCTGAAGCCGGTGCTACCCCTGCCGTCTTCGTCAACAAAAGCCGACGCTACAACCGTCGTGCCGAAGCCGGTGCTACACCCGCCGTCTTCATCAACAAAAGCCGACGCTACAACCGTCGCACGAAGATCGGTGCTACCCCCGCCGAAAAGCCAATACCGACGCCACAACCGTCGAGGAAGCCGGAAGAATAAAGAAGCCTTGAAGAAGTAACGCCAGTCGTTCGAGAAGAAGATCGAGTCAAAGCCAAAGCCAAAGCCAATGCAAGAAGCCAAAGCAAACGCACCGGTAAAGCCCGCGCTAAAGCAACGCACGTGCCAAAGCCAAGCAACTACGACGGTTACGAGCAAAGCACCGCACGTTCTAGCCGATACGACGCGAAGTCCGGAAGAACTAAAGCATCGCAAGTCTCTACCCGCCTACGTTCAAGCGCAAGCGCCAAAGCAAAGCAAACGCCAGAGCCACACCAAAGCTACGCCAAAGCCGAAAGCTAAAGCCAAAGCCGACGCAAAAAGCACGATCGACGCCGCGAACCGACGATCAAGGACACCGAGGTCGAGCAAGGATCGAGGAAGACACGAAGACCGAGGAACGAAGCCTAAAGCCTCCCTAGCCGAGAAAGCGCGAAGCACGGACGGGACAAAATCAACGGCAGAAAATCCTTAGCCTCTCAAAAACCCTCACCCTGTAAAGACCTCTGTCCTGGGCAACCCCTTCAGAGCTCTCGCACGAATACCACGTGGAGACGCGGATCAAAGGGACCCTCCAGAGGATCTCTCCCATAATCTCCTGATCAAAGAAAATTTGTAATCTCGTGTGATCCGCAATAAAGACGACCCGAATCTTTTTACGCGCTCATAGATTTCTGGCACGCCCGGTGGGACCTCCTCTCCTTTCATCCGTACGTTTGAAGGAGTTGCTTCAAGTTCGCTATGGCCGAAACGAATGATGATACGTTTGCTCCAACAAGCCTCTCACCTATCGCCGAGTCTCCACTACTCCAACACGGTGATCCAGAAAACCCGGAGGATGCCATTCCCCCGGTAGTACGCGTCTACACTCGGCGCACTCAAACCCTTGCGGACTTCTTCACGCCAGAAACTGCTGCCGAAGATGCTCGCCAAAGCGCCAATGAGGCCTTGGTGCATGAAGAAACAAGCCTCAATCCTGGAACATCTGTCCAGAAATTTGGGGAGGACCAGCCCCAACCCCGAACCCGTTCGGGTTCTCCAGCGGACTTTGCACCTCCTTTGCCGGGGGCAAACATCCGTCATCAAGCAGAAGCAAGTTAGCGTAACTATGTCTCTGACGACGATGGCGAGAGTACGGGCATGCAACATCGAGACGTCCTGCGACATCATCCTCCGTCCGCTCTCCAGCTCCAAGTCATGCAAATGGGTGAACACATGGCTCAGCTCACCCGACTAATGGAAGAGAAAGATCGTCACATCAACACCTTGCTTCAAAGGCTGAGTGTCAGGGATGTCGCAACATTTGGTCAACCTCCTGCTTCTCTAGTAGCTGCTCCAGCCCCGTCTCCAACTCCTGCTCTTGCAGAAGTCGGCCCGGCAACACTAGCAACTACTTCTGCACTCTCCTCGGCTCCCGTGCCGGTCTCGGTGGCCGCGCAACCTTCAGTGGCAGCAACGATGAATGCCCAGCAAATACAAGCACTAGTGGCTGACATGATGCGTTCCCACGGCAGCAGCCTACCGCCGATTACGGCGGCATATTCAAAGCCTTACACCATAAGGATCCAACAGCTGCGCTTCCCTACCGGGTTCCAGCCACCAAAGTTCCAACAATTCGACGGAAAGGGGAACCCAAGGCAACACATTGCCCACTTCGTCGAAACTTGCAACAACGTCGGCACATACGGCGATGAGATGGTGAAGCAGTTCGTTCGCACACTCAAAGGTAATGCTTTTGACTGGTATGTTGATCTTCCTCCAGGATCCATTGACAGCTGGGATCAGATGGAGAGGGAATTCCTCAACCGCTTCTACAGCACTCGGCGCATCGTTAGCATGACCGAGCTTACTGCCGTCAAGCAAAGGAAGGACGAATAAGTAATCGACTACATCGATCGATGGAGGAATCTCGCCCTGAATTCACGAGACCGTTTGTCGGAAGACTCGGCTATCGAGATGTGCACCCAAGGCATGCACTGGGGCTTACTCTACATCCTCAAGGGGATCAAGCCTCGGTCCTTCGAAGAACTCGCAACTCGAGCCCACGACATGGAGCTCAGCTTAGCAAATCGCGGGGACTCAAATGCCAAAGACTTCCTGAAGGTGGAAAAGAAAGACAAACCGTCGGCACCCAAATCAAAGCAAGTTAACGTCACCGACATCGCCTCGGCCTCCAAGCCACTCAAAATCAGCGGTAAGCCGGATCAAGAAAAGGGAGCTGCCATACCACCGCCTCCATCTCAAAGACAGTCGAAGATGACTCTAGAAGAACTCGAGGACAAAGAGTATCCCTTTCCAGACTCGGAAGTCTCCTCCATGTTCGATCAACTGCTACAAGAAAAGATGATCGAGCTTCCTCCTTCAAAAAGGCCCGAACAGATGCATCGTGTCAACGATCCGCTCTTCTGCAAATACCATCGGCTGGTTAGCCATCCTATCGAGAAATATTTCATCTTCAAAGAAAAGATCATGACGCTCGCAAAGCAAGGAAAAATTGAGATCGACTCCAGCGACGTTGCAACAGCAAACATGACATCCATCACCTTCGGTTCATTTCAACCAGTACTCGTTGCTGCCCACCAGAGAAGGCCCAAGTTGCGCATCAACCGCTAAAGACCGATTGCGAAGTTAGCCCCACGACGGAAAGTCTCAAGATGACAGCAGTACGCTTCTAAGCTCGCTGAGGAAGAAACGTCACTGCCCTGGGGGCAACCGTCGCCTACGTCGACGTCTCTCTCAAACAAAGCTATGTCCCAACGGAATCTCCAGACAAGGTACGAGCAAAGAGACCCGGAGGTCGGTCTGTTAGGCCAGCCCTCAGGTTAATTCGACTACTACGTCCTCTATTCCAGACCTTCGCCTGTCTCAATAGAAGAAATCAAGTTCACCGGCTGGGAGTCAGAAGGCGAACCACCAAGGTCCCCAGAGGAGCAAGGCTCCCCGACTCATGGAAAACCCACAAATCTCCAGACAAGGTACGAGCAAGGAGACCCGGAGATCGGACTGTTAGGCTAGCCTTCAGGTAAATTCGACTACTACATCCTCTATTCCAGACCTCCGCCTGTCTCAATAGAAGAAATCAAGCCCACCGGCTGGGAGTCAGAAGGCGAACCACCAAGGTCCCCAGAGGAGCAGGTCTCCCCGACCCATGAAGAACCTACAGCTGTCATTCCAGACCTTCACCTTGGTAACGAAGAATCCACTGATGAAGATGCCTGGGTCATGTTGCCTCGCAGACGAAGGCCATGGATGCCAAGAAGTCGCAAGCTCGATCAGGTAACAAGAAAGCTTCCGGAACGAAAAACGTACAAAAAGAAAAGCAAAGCTCTAGGAAGGAAGGCATTCAAAGTACCACCAGCAGATCCTGATGATCTCCTCCTGCAAAACCCTCCAGAACCAACAACGTTGCAAGAGTTCTTACCCGATTACTTCCTCCCAGCTAATCAGCAGCACGAAGCCTCCTGTTGCATTGTTGAGATTCACGTGGCGCCGGAAGAAGAAGATAGGATCAAGCCTTCCAAAGAAAGCAACATCGACAATGAGGAGGATGATTCCGACAAAGACAGTACTGCTGCTTACGACGAGGCAATCCTGCACTTGCCACTCATAGAAGCACTACACCTCCCAGAGAAATCTCGCCTAGCAATGGCCGAGGCTTTGACAGACCCAGACAGTTACAAAAGAAAGAAGAAAAACGCCGAGAAGGACAAAACTATTGTCTCATGTAACGCAGCAATAACTTTCTCGGACGAAGATCTGCAGCTCGGAGCACGACTGCACAATCGACCTGTCTATGTCTCGGGATACATCAACGAGAAGCCGGTAAATCGAATCCTATTGGACTGCGGCTCCGCCGTCAACATCATGCCTATCCAAACAATGCGCCAGCTCGGCATCACCACCGACCAGCTCTTGCAAAGCCAGCTGGTCATTCAAGGGTTCAACCAAGGAGGACAGTCCACCATAGGGATCATTCGTCTAAAACTCTCTATCAGTCAGCTTGACACGACGGTTCTTTTCCACGTCATTGACTGTCAAACGTCATATCACCTTTTGCTGGGAAGACCGTGGCTGCACGAAAACGGTGTCGTAGTGTCTACCTGACACCAATGCCTCAAGTACTATGAGGAAGGTCTGGAAAAGTGCATTGTTGCAAACGACAAGCCATTCAATGAGGCTGAAGCGCACCTCGCCGATGCCAAATTTTACCAAGCAAAGGACCTTGTTGCAGAAGTCCTTCCAGCTAAAACTCCTCGAACTCAGAAAGCTAAAAGGATGGAGCAGGACGAAGCTCTGCCAACTCCAAATCCAGTACCACCATCTAAGGCGATACACGAAGTCAAAGAAGTGTTAGCGCCAAGACGAAGAATGCGCATCAGCTCCAAGCCAAGATCCATGAAGCATACTCCATTACCTGTCAAAGCTACGACAGTCTTACGCCTCACGCCTCAGTGGCTTCGCAAAGATGAACCACCACCTTTTGCCTCGCCAAAAGGGATGGTCCAACCGCTATCGGAAGCTAATGTCATCACTCTGCAAGAGATGACACTGCCACTACCCAGCCTGGGGCAAGCTTCAAAATCGCAAAAACCCATCAATCCCTTCGAATCCAGCCAACTCACATTCAAGCCAAAAGGAAGTTGGGGGCAAAATGCCGCCAAGCTCCTGTTCAAAGCTGGCTACGACAAAGACAGTGCTGCACATATGAGTACGCTCCTGCCAGCTCCAATACCACACGGGATGACTAAGACTCAAGCCCATTTACTCCAGGGCGGCGAGCAGATCCCACCAAATCGGCGAGGCATCGGCTCCCGTCAAACCCCGATGGTCATCAAGATAACAGGAGAGAAGACCTTCACCTCTAACTACATTGAGGTGAAGTTGGTAGATGAAGCGGAAGAGGGATCGTCAGCCTCCGATGCACGCTCCACCAATGTCATTCATCCCGCTACAAAGGGCGCCAAAAGAAGACGATATCAAGCTCGGCGTCGGACCGTACCTCAAAAGCAAAATAAGAGCGTCAAAAACCAGGCAAGTCAAAATCCCATATCAGTATTCAAAAGACTTGGGCCAATCAGACAAGCAAAGCGAAGGTCAGTATTCGACCGTTTGGGAAAGCCACCCACTGAGGTGAGAAAAATCATTCCCACCCACGCACCCATGTCATTCTTTCAAACTGTCGATGTTCCCGATATCATTCTGGTCTCTCTTAATCATATCACAATTGCGGACTCCTCGGTCGACGACACTTCTACTTCGGACGACGAGTTGCCAGATGCACCGCCAGTCCTCGAAGAAGGGGGGCAATCTACCGTCGACGATCTGAAAGAAATCAACTTGGGGACACAGGAGGATCCTCGACCCACATTCGTAAGTGCACTCCTGACTCCTGAAGAGGAGGCTGCATACATCAAGCTACTCCAAGAATACAGAGATGTCTTCGCATGGTCCTACAAGGAAATACCGGGACTTGACCCCAAGATTGCAGTACACCAGCTTGCTGTCAAACATGGAGCTAGCGCCATCAAGCAAGGACAAAGACGCTACCGGCCGGAACTGGTACCGCAAATAGAGGGCGAAGTCAACAAGCTCATTGAAGCTGGCTTTATCCGAGAAGTTAAGTATCCAACGTGGATCTCCAGCGTGGTCCCAGTCAAGAAGAAGAACGGCCAGATCAGAGTATGCGTGGACTTCAGGGACTTAAACAATGCATGCCCCAAAGATGACTTCCCACTGCCAATCACAGAACTAATGGTGGATGCGACAACAGGCCATGAAGCACTAACCTTCATGGATGGATCCTCGGGCTACAACCAGATCCGGATGGCGCCCAAAGACGAAGAGCTTATGGCATTCCGCACGCCAAAAGGGATCTACTGCTACAAAGTCATGCCTTTCGGCTTGAAAAATGCAGGAGCCACTTACCAACGAGCCATGCAAAAAATTTTCGACGATATCCTTCATCAGAATGTAGAATACTACGTCGACGACCTCGTGGTAAAATCAAGACAAAAGTCAACACATCTTCAAGACCTCGAGCTAATCTTCAAGCGACTTCGAAGGTACCAACTCCGCATGAACCCGCTTAAATGCGCATTTGGGGTCTCCTCGGGAAAGTTTCTCGGCTTTGTCGTACGCCATCGAGGCATCGAGATAAATCAAACCAAGATAGATGCTATCCTCAATATGCCAATCCCGAAAACCGTGCGAGACCTCCGAGGTCTCCAGGGCCATCTAGCATATATCAGAAGGTTTATCGCCAACTTAGCTGGAAAATGCAGGCCCTTCAGTCGCCTCATGAAGAAAGGAGCAGCATTCAAGTGGGATGAAGCTTGTCAAGAAGCCCTCCAAAACATCAGGGATTACTTACTCAAGCCCCCGGTTCTGACAGCACCAGTTCAAGGAAAGCCATTGGTCCTTTACATCAGCGCCCAGGAGTAGTCATTGGGGGCACTCCTGGCTCAAGACAACGAGCTAGGCAAAGAAACAGCATGCTACTATTTGAGCCGCACTCTCATCGGCGTGGAGCTAAACTACTCCCCGATTGAGAAGGTCTGTCTGGCGCTCATCTTCGCTACAAAAAAGCTGCGACACTATATGTTAGCTCACGCCATCAGGCTCATCTCAAAAGCCGACCCGCTCAAATACATCATGTCGAGACCAGTGCTCTCCGGACGCCTGGCCAAGTGGGTTTTGCTCCTCCTTGAGTTTGACATCACCTTTGTCCCTCGTAAAGCGGTCAAAGATCAAGCTCTCGCAGACTTCCTAGCAGAATACCCCCTTCCAGCAGAATGGGAACTATCGGAAGATCTCCCGGACGAAGAAGTATTCTGCATCGACATCGCCCCTTCTTGGAAAATGTTCTTCGACGGTGCGGCCAGGCAAGACGTAGCAGGAGCAGGAGTTATCTTCGTCACACCAAACGACGAAGTACTTCCCTTCTCATTTCTACTATCAGAGCCATGCTCCAACAACAGGGCGGAATATCAAGCTCTGATCATTGGCCTCGAACTCGCCAATGATATGAAACTCCAAGGGCTCATGATTTTCGGCGACTCTCAACTCGTCATTCAGCAAATATTGGGAGCATACGAGGTCAACAAAGAAGATCTCGTGCCATTGCACCTACGAGCTCTGAAACTCCTTGGTACACTCAAAGATGCTTCAATCCAGCATGTTCCCAGAAACCTTAATCAGCAGGCTGATGCGCTTGCAAATTTAGCGGCTACACTTCCGTTCCCAGAAAAAAGCCAACTCATCATCCCTATCTGTAAGAGGATGGTGATCACCGAGAAAGACCTCCCTATGGGAATCCCGGACCAAGTCAATACAGTACACGTTTTCGTGACCGACGAGCTAGACTGGAGACAATCATTCATAGACTTTCTTGTCCACGGGAAGCTCCCTGAAGATCCGAAGCGTAAGGCCGACATTCGCCAGCGGTCTCTGAAATTCTTCCACTTCAACAACGAGTTGTACCGTCGAAGCTACAATGGTGCGCTCCTGAGGTGTCTTGCAAAAGAAGAAGCGGAAACAGCACTAGAAGAAGTCCATGCCATGCGGGATCTGTGGCTCACATCAGTCCGGTCCAAAGCTGCACTTCCGCATCAGGCGGATGGGGTACTACTGGCCCACTATGATCAAGGACTCCCTCGAGTTTGCAAAAAGATGCCACACTTGCCAGCTGCATGGCGACTACATCCGTCAGCCTCCGGAACCTTTGCATCCAACCATCGCATCATGGCCCTTCGATGAATGGGGACTCGATATTGTCGGCCCGCTACCCAAGTCACCCAAGCAGCATCTTTATATCCTGGCGGCAATAGATTACTTCTCCAAGTGGGCTGAGGCAGTACCATTGCGAGAAGTTACCAGACACTCTGTCATCAACTTCATCCAAAACAACATCATCTACCGGTACAGCATCCCTCGCTATATCGTTACGGACAACAGGAAGCAATTCAAGAACACCGCTGTCAGCCAATTTTGCGCCAAGTTCGATATCAAGCAAAGGTGTTCAACCATGTACAACGCCTCTGCCAACGGCCTAGCTGAAGCTTTCAACAAAACACTCTGCAAACTTTTGGAGAAAGTCGTCTCAAAGTCGAAGAAAGATTGGCATGAACGCATGGGCGAAGCGCTATGGGCATATCGCACCTCTTTTCGCACGCCAACACAGGCGACTCCGTACTCGCTGGTATACGGAGTAGAAGCTGTCCTCCCACTTGAACTCCAGATCCCGTCACTCAGGATAGCCGTCCAGGAAGGCCTCGTCAACGGCGACAACGCTCAACTTCGCCTAGCAGAATTGGAAGCCCTGGATGAGAAGCGCCTCGAAGCCCAGCAACGCCTGGAATGCTACCAAGCCAGATTGACCCGAGCCTTCAATAAAAGGATTCGCCCTCGATCCTTCCAGAAAGGAGAATTGGTGCTCGCAGTCAAACGCCCCATCATCCTTTCGCATCGAGGAGGAAAGAAGTTCGACGCCAAGTGGGATGGACCGCACGTTGTCAAAGAGGTCTACTCCAACGGCGCATATCTTCTCACCATGCCAGAAGGGCTTACACTCGGCCCCATCAGTGGCAAGTACCTCAAAAGGTACTATGCCTAAAAGCAGGGCTACTTTCCTTGCAAAAAAAATAAAATAAAAAAGGAACTACGTGTGACTTGATCCCTCTCAGTAGCGTACGTAGGCAGCCTGTAAAGGTTCAGTCCAAAAAAAAAAAAAACACAACCAAGCTCTGCCATTCCAGAAGACAAGTCAAAAAAATAGATGCATGATATTAAGTTATCACCAGATAAAGAAAAGCAGAACTACAAGTCTGTTCAGCAAAAATGACAAGAAAGAAAAGGAAATGCGACATTGCTGGTAAAGCGAATTAAGTTCTTTGAGGCATTGGAGCAGCTCGCCGTCAGTAACCTCCATGCGCTGCAACTCTGAAGACCGAGAAGCTACCCGCTCCCGATGCGTCGCCAGCTCGATACGCTGCTTTGTCAGGTCTGCTCCAAAAGACTTCTCGATCATCTCAGCTTTCTCAAAAGATGCGCGAGCAGCCTCCAGCGTCTTCCGTGCCCGAACAAGGCTCGCGGTAGCAAGTGCATGCTGCTCCTCCAGTCGACGCTCCTCATTCTCGGCCTTTGCTAGTATCAGGGGAAGGTCATCTTCCATCGAAGCCCGTTTCAAGCAATGAGCTTCACTATCCGCCAAGAGAGCACGCATCTGCGCCTCAAACAAAGAGCCGTCTACCTGGAAGGCCGCCAGGTTCTTGCAAAACTCAGGCCCCTCAAGAACCCACCAGCTGCTCAAAGCATCAAAGCCCTCTTCCTGGAAGGGTGCGAGCGTCGTCTGGATATACTTCCGACAGCTCTCCAAAAGAAGCACAGAGAGAAGGTCTCGCGAACTGCGCTTTCTCCTGTCGGCCTCTGAGTGCACAGGCAAGGTGGGCTCCGGTCCTGAAGGCTCAAGTGAAGGAACCGCCTCCTGGACCATCACCGTGATAACAGTCAGCGGAACCACCGGAGCCGAAGGAGGAGACACAGGCAAACCTTCCGACAAAACGACGGCGAGAGTAGTCTCTGCCGGAGTACCGGACCTAACTAGAGGAGTCTGCTCTCTCCCTACACTGGAGACCTCATCCTCCTCCCCAAAGCCCAACTGCTCCACGTCAATATCGTCCAGGTTGACAGCACTACCGGCAAAATCTGCTCCACACTCTCCCAAAAGCTCCAAGTTATCCCAGGGAACATCCAGCCCGCCACCTTCAATCAACGTTGCTCTGATGGGAGAGCACTCCTGCCCAACCCCCTTCGGGGCAGACTCGCAGTCCGGTCCAGCAGACCCTGCCAAAATAAGAGCTGAACAACTTAGCCAACGAAATAAGAGTACAAGCAAAAAAATTCATAAAGAACTAGAAACAAGATATACCTGCAGCGTCCGATGAAGTTACCCCAGAAGAAGGGATTACCTCATCGGCAAAAAGCCCTGGCTCTCCCTCTCGAGCTGGCCCTGCCTCGCCAGCACCAGTCAAAGCTGTCTCACACAAGAGGTCCAACTTTCTCCTCTTGGGAGAAGCACACCCACTCCAAGAAGCCTGAGTCTCAGGAAGACTCTGAACCTTGGAGGATGGAGCCATCTCAACTTCTTGCACAGAAAGTGAAGCTTGGGAAGTACTCTCTCGACGGCCATAAGATTTCTCTGACCATCACTCCTCGGACCAAAGACGGCGATCCTCTGACCCCGCCAAAGAGTCAAAAGGAAAGTCAGCCCGCTCGCTGCTAGCAAGGACGTCTAGCGGAAGGCTAGCCAAGAGGGGAAGCACTGACCCGTTGACCCAGCAGCGATACTCAGGAGTCGCAGCATCCTTGCCGCCCGACTTAATCCCCGGTGAAAAAGTACACCCAGTAAATCGATCGTAAAGTGCTCCCCAGAGGCGGTACGCCTCCTGCGGAGTGTAACGTAACCGCAGGCGCAAAGGAGTCCCAGGCAACTCCTGCCGAAAACCCTGCTGGCGAGCGAACCGGTGGGGAGAGTACCGCGCCACCTCCACTATATCCCCACGACGCCAAACGAGATACCCGGGCCTGCAACTCACCATACTCCAGTACAAGTGATCGGGCATCTCCTCCCCATCACATACCAAGGATCTTGTAGAAGGTGCAAGTGCGTTCTCTGATACAAATTCAAAGTCTGAAGGGCCCATACGTCTTAAACACTCTCGAGCACTGGGCCTCGGATGCTCCCATGCATAATAAGCATTCATCACACCTCCCACACAAGGAAGGAAGGGCACTGAAGTTGAAGGTCCACGCGCTGCAAAGATCCCCTTCGGAAAGTGAAGCCCAATCCAACCATAGAGGTAATGCAGGGGGCAAAAGGAACTTCCCCTCTTGCATTACCCGCACTCGATAAACTCCAGTAGGTGCCGCTAAGCCCGCCGTACAACGAGCAGAGGATCGCCGGCGCCAGGTTAAGAAACTCTCCAGTCACCATCCGAGCAGCTGCAAGGAAGGTCCCAGGGCGTATCACATCCCCTTCCCAGGGTAAAGCAAAGCGGCAGAGAAAAAGTACCAACCCCGCTGACCAGTAAACAGCATGTCAGGCATCGCTGCATTCTTCAAGTCCCAAAACTTCCCAGGGACGTTGCGCCCCGGCCATGGAGCACCACTCTTTCTTCAGAGATTCAATCGGTCGCCGGAAGGTGCCAGGCGCCGGTCTCTTTGACGATGCATATCTCCACATCGGGTGACTCGAAGGGGGAGCGTGACGATACTCTCCTCGAAACCAGAAGTCCACCTAATCCGAGTGAAGTACCCGGTCTGACCGCTCGCGCGTCGCTATAATAGCATACGCCTTAAAAATCAAAAGGCAGAAGCTAGGAGACTCGTTTGGGTCCGTCAAAACCTCCAGACAAGGAACCTCCTCCTGATAGTAGCTCCGAACTTCTGGACACCCAGAGATGACGTGCACATCACGAAGGGTGATCCCGATTTCACCAGCTCCGGTCAAAAAGGTATTGGTCTCAGGGCACCACTGCTCACACAGAGCCCGGTACATACCGTCCGGTCGACTGTACTCCCAACAAGCTGACTCCACAAACCTCGCCAAACGCTCCATCCCTGGCTCTGCCTCCAACGCGCCGGATAGCTCTCTCATCCAGTCCCGGAAACCTCCCAGATACGTGACATCTCCACGCGATTGAATCCCCACACCCCATCGCGTACGGCGGGAGCATATCTTCAAAGCAACGACAGGGACCGGAACCGACTCCTCGCTAGTATGATGGAACGGCAGCCCCAAACTAGGCCGGACGATTTGCCGAGAAGATCCTTCGTCAGTAAGGATACGCTCGCCAAGTTTCAACACTCGACAAGAGCCGTCGGTCACGCCGTCCTCGCAAACTCGCTCGTGCGCCAAAAGCTGAAGTACTGACAGTCCGATCTCCTGTCTCGAAGCACGGTGGCGGAAGACTTGCGCGAAAGGAAAACAAAGATGCATACTCCCGTGAGAGACCGCATCGACAATCCAGCCGGAACTTGGAAAGCTCTCGTAACTACGAGACCTGAAAAAGAAAGAAGACAAAACCCAAGTTAGATAGATTCCACATGCAGAAACAAAAAAATCGGGGGGGGGGCCTTGAGCAAATAAAGAAAAATAGAGGGGGGTCACAGCAAAAAAAAGCCATGACTCTCTCCTCCTCTCTCCTGTCAAAACTAGCAGGGGGGGCCTTGAGCAAATAAAAAAGAAGAGAGGGGGGTCACGGCAAAAAGCCGCGACCCTCTCCTTCTCTCTCCTGTTAAAATTAGCAGGGGGGGCCTTGAGCAAATAAAAAATAAGAGAGGGGGGTCACGGCAAAAAGCCGTGACCCTCTCCTGTTAAAATTATCGGGGAGGGGGTCTTGAGCAAATAAAGGAGAATAGAGGGGGGTCACAGCAAAAAGCCACGACCCTCTCTCTCTCTATCTCCTATTAAAACATGCAGGGGGGGGTGCTGTCGTTCTCGACCAACACCGGCCACCGCACCCCCCGCCGGCCCCCGCTGCTCCGGCCCGAGCCCGTCGCGCCCGCAGCCCCGGCCGCCTCCGCCGTCGACCTTCGCTGCCCCGGCCGCCTCCTCCGCGCCCGCCGGCCCCCGCTGCTCCGGCCCGAGCCCGTCGCGCCCGCAGCCCCGGCCGCCTCCGCCGCCGGCCTCCGCTGCCCCGGCCGCCTCCTCCGCGCCCGCCCGCGCCCGCCGGCCCCCGCTGCTCCGGCCAAAGCCCGTCGCGCCCGCAGCCCCGGCCGCCTCCACCGTCGGCCTCCGTTGCCCCGGCCGCCTCCTTCGCACCACGCCTGCCCGCTGCACCCGCCTCCGGCCCGCAGCCCCGGCCGCGCCCGCCGCGCCCGCTGCACCCGCCTCCGGCCCCGCCCGCGCCCGCCGTGCCCGCTGCACCCGCCTCCGGCCCGCGCCCGCCGTGCCCCGCCTCCAGTCCATGCGCCGGCCGCATCCTGCAGCCCCCGGCCGCGCCCTCCTGCACCCACCACCCGAACCAGAAGAAGAAGAAGAAGAAGAAGGAGGAGGAGAAGGATCACCTCGCCGGCAACCCTCCGTCCTCCACGGGCCGGCGGCCTCCCCTCCTCCGCGAACCCCATGGCGTGACCGCCTTCATCTTCCGCGGCATCGTCGCAAAGCGAGAAACCCTAGCAGAGCTTTCGCCTCCAAGCCGCCGGGAATCGCTGATAATGAAGAGAAACGAAAACGGGGGGCCTTTTAAAGATCTAATCCCACACGAATACGCGACTCAAGTCCAAGCGCTACGCGTTTCCCGTGGGCGCACTCGAACTTGAGGGGGCATTTGTGGGCATCGAAATTAGCCGACGGGTCGAACCCGATTTGCACACGTAAAATGGGCACGCACTCGATGACCTTCGGGTCGAACCCGACTCGCACATGCAACTTGGGCCCGCACACAACGGCCCACATGCGGAAATCCGGCCCATACACAACGGCCCACATGCAACTTGGGCCCACACACAACGGCCCGCATGCAAAATTGGGCCCGCACACAACGGCCCGCATGCAAAATTGGGCCCGCACACAAACGGCCCGCATATGCACTCGGCCCGCGTGCAAATTCGATTCGCGCGCCGCAACCCAACTCAAAGTAAGCGGGTCCCACCGGACCCGCTACCCGAACACAAAGAGGGGGGCCGGCGCGCGAACCCAACTCAAAGTAAGCGGGTCCCACCGGACCCGCTACCCGAACACAAAGAGGGGGGCCCACCGGCCCCCCCTTCTAGAAAACCGTGCCCCCCTCCTCATGGAGAGGTGGGGCCGGCCATAAAAGAAAAAGAAAAGAAAAGAAAAAGAAAAAGAAAAAGAAAAAACCGCCTCGATGCGGGGGGAGGTGGCGTGGACGTCTACACAGCCGTAGATCCGCGACGATCCCTCGATCCAACGGACAAGATGACGTTGTATCGTCATCCGATCCAAAAGTGCAACAAAAATAACAACTCAATCTTTAAAAGATCGAGTCACATCTGGCCCGTAACCACCCCAACTAAAAAGGAGGGGATCGGGTTTGTTTCCTTGGATAAAGGAACAATATCTTGATGGTTATGGGGGGAGATATCGGATGAAACAAAAAGATTTCAGCCATATCTCCCCCAACCGCCCCCCTTTGCCTATAAATAGAAGGGGTGGGGGAAGGCACAAAGGGTCCGAAAGCCGAAGACGAAAGAGCTCCGCAAGAGAAGCTCCAACGCTCGACGACCGAAGGCTTCACGAGGCACGGCAAGCACGTCCTACGGGAATCCTTGCCCCTTCAAGTCCTCATCAACGTGAAGACCTTGCACTCGAAGGTCAAAGCTTCGACTCCTCGCACGAAGAAGAAAGCGTGGAGAAGAAGACCCGGAGCCGTCATCACCCGATTGCTCCAACGATCTTCATCAGCTCCGAAGACGCCATAAGCAAAGGCCGGAGAAGAAGATCGAAGCCGACAACACCCGTCGTCTTCAACAAAGGCATCGACTCCTCGCACGAAGAAGAAAGCCGGGAGAAGAAAGCCTGAAGCCGGTGCTACCCCTGCCGTCTTCGTCAACAAAAGCCGACGCTACAACCGTCGTGTCGAAGCCGGTGCTACACCCGCCGTCTTCATCAACAAAAGCGGACGCTACAACCGTCGCACGAAGATCGGTGCTACCCCTGCCGAAAAGCCAATACCGACGCCACAACCATCGAGGAAGCCGGAAGAATAAAGAAGCCTTGAAGAAGTAACGCCAGTCGTTCGAGAAGAAGATCGAGTCAAAGCCAAAGCCAAAGCCAACGCAAGAACCCAAAGCAAACGCACCGGTAAAGCCCGCGCTAAAGCAACGCACGTGCCAAAGCCAAGCAACTACGACGGTTACGAGCAAAGCACCGCACGTTCTAGCCGATACGACGCGAAGTCCGGAAGAACTAAAGCATCGCAAGTCTCTACCCGCCTACGTTCAAGCGCAAGCGCCAAAGCAAAGCAAACGCCAGAGCCACACCAAAGCTACGCCAAAGCCGAAAGCTAAAGCCAAAGCCGACGCAAAAAGCACGATCGACGCCGCGAACCGACGATCAAGGACGCCGAGGTCGAGCAAGGATCGAGGAAGACACGAAGACCGAGGAACGAAGCCCAAAGCCTCCCTAGCCAAGAAAGCTCGAAGCACGGACGGGACAAAATCAACGGCAGAAACTCCTTAGCCTCTCAAAAACCCTCACCCTGTAAAGACCTCTGTCCTGGGCAACCCCTTCAGAGCTCTCGCACGAATACCACGTGGAGACGCGGATCAAAGGGACCCTCCAGAGGATCTCTCCCACAATCTCCTGATCAAAGAAAATTTGTAATCTCGTGTGATCCGCAATAAAGACGACCCGAATCTTTTTCCGCGCTCACACCTACCTCTCTTGTTTGATATTCAAATGTCCCACATCTTGTGAGAGAGTAGTAAACATGCAACTCATTTATATAGGAAACTTACAAAAATCAATCCTTGTCGTCCGATTAGATACAATCAAACGGCCAGGGACAATAAATATTTCAGGATCACAATTGGTGACTTCTATCTTTCATTTGAGGACTATGATGATCTCACTTGTTGCGATGGATGACATCACAGACACAAACCTTGACTTGTGTTGCACTTGATAGTTTGATGACATAGATCACAGCTACAAAATGTTGACCATGCATTTCATTTCGTACTTGTGATGATCTTACTCACTCTGATGGGTTGAATCACATCAAATCCCCAACTACCCTCAACCACCGGATCTTGATCCGACACACCATGCAAGTCTGTTCTCTCAAAACCCTTTAAGTCGCCCCCCCCCTCCCCCAACCCCCCCCCCCCCCCAAACTCCTGTGTGCCAATACTCCCTCTAGGTGTAAAACGGGCCAGGTCGGGCCCAATTAAGAAGACAAGGCCCATCCATGTCCGTCGGGCTTCTCGGGCCGGGCCTCGGGTCAACCTTCCAAGCCCGGGCCCGGCCCATGTATACACAGTTTGGGCTTCTAGTCCATGCCGGGTTGGGTTGGGCCTTTTCGGGCTGGGCTAGTTCGGGCTGGGTATTGGGCCAGGCCAGTTTGGTTATGTATTTTTTGTTTTGTTTTGGTTTTATTTGATTGTTTGTTTAATGTTTTTAAGTTAAGTTTTATTCATTGTTTGTATATTACTTGTATACTTTAAAACAAAGGTGTTGGTCATGGGTATAATAGTCATTTTGAAAGAGAGGGAATCTCCTTTAGTTTGAAAGTCTATTTTTTATTAAAAAAAAAACTAAAAACCTTCTTTATTTCAAAAAAATCTGGCTTAAATTCAAAAAACGGACTTTTGGGTCGGGCTTTAGGACCAAGCTATTAGTTCGGGCTTTCGGGCAGGCTATTGGGCTGGGTCATCGGGTTTTAATTTGGGCTGGGCCTCGAGCTCAAGGTAGAGGCATGAGCCCGGCCCACAGAGTACTCGGGTCGGGCTCGGGCCTACGGGCTATTTTTACACCCCTACCCTCACCCCAAATCCCCCAAGTTTTGGCCCCCGAATCCCGTAGATCTCGGCATGCCACCGAGTCCCCCCCCCCCCCCCCCCTCCTCCTATAAATAACCCGATCCCCCCAGCCCTAAATCCCGAAGCAAGAAGGGAAGGTGTCGGAGAGGAGGATGAGCCACAGCCAGAGCCGAGGAGCCTACACCAAACCGTGACAATCCCGTGGGACAGAGCGGAGGTTAACTAGCAGGACGATCGATTTGGGACAATCAGAAGTATATATGCATACATCTCACAAAACTAAGGCAAGTATTCATTTGCTCTAAGGCTTTTGTTCGACTAATGCTTTGATACCCCTAGTTCGTGATTTTTCTATAAATGATTGTTGTATATTGTATAACATTAACCATCAATCGCATATTGGTTAGTATTAGACTAGGGTGGCATGTTGGCTTTAACATTCTTGTTTGGCATTGTATGCGCAGAAAAAGATACGGGTCGTCTTTATTGCGAATCACACGAGATTACAGAGTGGCCGGGACCCGGGGAGCTCGGGTGTGGCAAGTCCGGGTGCGGCGAATATTTGATCAGGAGATTGTGGGAAAGATCCTCTGGAGGGTCCCTTTGATCCGCGTCTCCACGTGGTATTCGTGCGAGAGCTCTGAAGGGGTTGCCCATGACAGAGGTCTTTACAGGGTGAGAGTTTCTTGAGAGGCTAAGGAATATCGGCCGTTGATTTTGTCCCGTCCGTGCTTCGTGCTTTCTCGGCTAGGGAGGTTTTGGGCTTCGTTTCTCGGTCTTCGTGTCTTCCTCGATCCTTGCTAGACCTCGGCGTCCTTGATCGTCGGTTCGCGGCGTCGATCGTGCTTTTGGCGTCGGCTTTGGCTTTAGCTTTCGGCTTTGGAGTTGCTTTAGCGTGGCTCTGGCGTTTGCTTTGCTTTGGCGCTTGCGCTTAAACGTAGGCGGGTAGAGGCTTGCGATGCTTTAGTTCTTCCGGACTTCGCGTCGTATCGACTAGAACGTGCGGTGCTTTGCTCGTGACCGTCGTAGTTGCTTGGCTTTGGCACGTGCGTTGCTTTGGCGCGGGCTTTACCGGTGCGTTTGCTTTGGCTTTAGCTTTGACTCGATCTTCTTCTCGAACGGCGATGGCTACTTCTTCAGGGCTTCTTTATTCTTCTGGCTTTCTCGACGGTTGTGGCGTCGGCTTGGCTTTTCGGCGGGGGTAGCACCGATCTCCGTGCGACGGTTGTAGCATCGGCTTTTGTTGGTGAAGACGGCGGGGGTAGCACCGATCTCCGCACGACGGTTGTAGCGTCGGCTTTGTTGGTGAAGACGACGGGGGTAGCACCGATCTCCGCACGACGGTTGTAGCGTCGGCTTTGTTGGTCAAGACGACGGGGGTAGCACCGATCTCCGCACGACGGTTGTAGCGTCGGTTTTTGTTGACGAAGACGCCAGGGGTAGCACCGGCTTCAGGCCTTCTTCTCCGAGCTTTCTTTTTCGTGCAAGGAGTCGATGCCTTTGTTGAAGACGACGGGTGTTGTCGGCTTCGATCTTCTTCTCCTGCCTTTGCTTATGGCATCTTCGGAGTTGATGAAGATCGTTGGAGAAGTCGAGGTGACGACGACTCCGGGTCTTCTTCTCCAAGCTTTCTTCTTCGTGCGAGGAGTCGAAGCTTTGATCTTCGAGTGCAAGGTCTTCACGTTGATGAGGACTTGAAGGGCCAAGTATTCCCGTAGGACGTGCTTGCCGTGCCTCGTGAAGCCTTCGGTCTTCAAGCGTTGGAGCTTCTCTTGCAGAGCCTTTTCGTCTTCAGCCTTCGGACTTTTGATGCCTTCCCCCACCCCTTCTATTTATAGGCAAAGGGGGGCGGTTGGGAGAGATATGACTGAAATCTTTTTGTTTCATCCAATATCTCCCCACATAACCATCAAGATATCGTTCCCTTATTTGGGGAAACAAACTCGATCCCCTCCTTTTTAGTTGGGGTGGTTACGGGCAAGATGTGACTTGATCTTTGAAGATTGAGTTGTTATCTTTGCACTTTCGGATCGCATGACGACACGACGTCATCTTGTCCGTCGGATCGAGGGATCATCGTGGATCTGCGGTTGTGCAGACGTCCACGCCACCTCCCCCCGCATCGAGGCGGTTAGGATTTTCTTCTTTTTTCTTTTCTTTTCTTTTCTCTTTTGTTTTTTTTTTCTTTTTCTTTTCTTTTCCTTTATGGCCGGCCCCACCTCCCAAAAAGGAGGGGGGCATGGTTTTCTATGAAGGGAGGGCCGGTGGGCCCCCCTATTTTGTGTTCGAGCTGCGGGTCCGGTGGGACCCGTTTGCTTTGGGTCAGCCGTCTTTTATTTAAGGGCCGTTGTGTGCGAGCTAAGTTTGCATGCGGGCCGTTGTGTGCGGGCCAGGTTTCGCATGCAGGCCGTTGTGTGCGGGCCAAGTTTCGCATGCGGGCCATTGTGTGCGGGCCAGGTTTCGCATGCGGGCCGTTGTGTGCGGGCCAGGTTTCGCATGCGGGCCGTTGTGTGCGGGCCAGGTTTCGCATGCAGGCCGTTGTGTGCGGGCCTATTTTATGTGTGTGGGTCGGGTTCGACCTGTGGGCTAATTTCGGTGCCCACAAATGCCCCCTCAAGTTTGAGTGCGCCCACGGGAAACGCGTAGCGCTTGGACTTGACTCGCGTATTCGTGTGGGATTAGGTCTTTATAAGGACCCCCGTTTCTTCGTTTTTCCTCATCGTCGAAGGTTCCCGGCGGCTTGGAGACGAAGAATCTTGCCAGGGTTTCTTGCTTCGCGATGATGACACGGAGGATGAAGATGGTCACCCCATGGAGTTCGAGAAGGTGCGGAGACCGCCGGATCGCGGAGGGTGGAGGGTCACAAGCGAGGTGCGTTTTCTTCTTCTCTCCCTTCTCCTTCTTCTTCTTGCTTCTGGTTCTGGACCGCGGGAGCGGCAACAGCAGCGGCAGCG
Source organism: Chamaelirium japonicum (assembly GCA_947650365.1). Taxonomy (NCBI): domain Eukaryota; kingdom Viridiplantae; phylum Streptophyta; class Magnoliopsida; order Liliales; family Melanthiaceae; genus Chamaelirium; species Chamaelirium japonicum. The sequence goes on along the minus strand of OX393555.1, from coordinate 48,705,237 downwards.
GCGGCGGTCGGCGTGGGCCGGGGTGCAGTGGCGGGGCGCGGAGCGTGGGCCGAGGTGCAGCAGGCGGGACAGGCCGGAGGCCGGGGCGCCGGTGCGCGGTGGCAGGCGGGACGGGCCAAAGGCCGGCGGGCAGGGCGCCGGTGCGCGGTGGCAGGCGGAGCAGGCCGGAGGCCGGTGGGCGGGGCGCCGGTGCGCGGTGGCAGGCGGGACGGGCCGGAGGCCGGCGGGCAGAGGCCAGCAGACCGGAGCGCCGGTGCGCGTTGGCAGGGGGGACGGGCCGGAGACCGGCGGGCAGGGCGCCGGTGCGCGGTGGCAGGCGGGGCAGGCCGGAGGCCGGCAGGCGGGGCGCCAGTGCGCGGTGGCAGGCGCGACGCGGGGCGCGGCAGGGTGGCCGGTGGCCGTGGTCGGCGCGACACGGGGCGCGGCAGGGTGGCCGGTGGCCGGGTTGGCAGAGGCCAGCAGCCCCTCCCACCCTTGCGGGATTTTAACAGGAGAGAGGGGGCTGCGGCTTTTTGCTGTGGCCCCCTCTTGTTTCTTTCCTCTTAGCATATGGGGCTGTGGCTTTTTAGCCGAGGCCCCCCTCTTGACTTTTTTTTTTTTGCGCTTTTCTCGCTATTCGACTTGTACTTTTCTTGTCATCTAACTTGTGCTTTCCCTTTCATCCTTTTTTTCAGGTCTCGGCGTTACAAGAGCTTTCCGAGTTCTGGCTGGGTCGTCGATGCGGTCTCCCACGGGAGTACGCATCTTCGTTTCCCTTTTGCGCAGGTCTTCTACCACTGTGTTCCGAGACAGGAGGCCAGACTATCAGTACTTCAGCTTTCGACGCATGAGCGAGTTTGTGAGGATGGTGTTGCCGACGGCTCTTGTCGTGTGTTGAAGCTTGGCGAGCGCATTCTTACCGATAAGGGATCTTCACGGTAGATTGTTCGACCGAGTTTGGGATTGCCATTCCATCATACCGGCGAGAAATCGGTCCCCGTTCCAGTTGTTGCTTTGAAGATATGCTCCCGCCGTACGCGATGGGGTGTGGAGATTCAACCGCGTGGAGATGTTGCATGGCTGGATCGTCGCCGTTCTCGTCGGAGATGTAGTTACGCCAACTTGCTTCTGCTTGGTGACGAATGTTTGCCCCCGGCAAAGGAGGTGCAAAATCCGCTGGAGAACCCGAACGGGCTCGGGGTTGGGGCTGGTCCTCCCCAAATTTCTGAACTTGAATTCCAGGATCAAGGCTTGTTTCTTCGTGCACCAAGGCCTCATTGGCGCTTTGGCGAGCATCTTCGGTAGCAGTTTCGGGCGTGAAGAAGTCCGCAAGAGTTTGAGTACGCCGAGTGTAGACGCGTACTACCGGGGGAACGTTGTTCTCCGGATTTTCTGGATCGCCGTGTTGGAGTAGTGGAGACTCGGCGATAGGTGAGAGGCTTGTTGGAGCAAACATATCGTCGTTCGTTCCGGCCATGGCGAACTTGAAGCAACTCCTTCAAACGTATGGATGAAAGGAGAGGATGTCCCACCGGGCGTGCCAGAAATCTGTATGCGCAGAAAAAGATACGGGTCGTCTTTATTGCGAATCACACGAGATTACAGAGTGGCCGGGACCCGGGGGGCTCGGGTGTGGCGAGTCCGGGTGCGACGAATATTTGATCAGGAGATTGCGGGAGAGATCCTCTGGAGGGTCCCTTTGATCCGCGTCTCCACGTGGTATTCGTGCGAGAGCTCTGAAGGGGTTGCCCAGGACATAGGTCTTTATAGGGTGAGGGTTTCTTGAGAGGCTAAGGAATATCGACCGTTGATTTTGTCCCGTCCGTGCTTCGTGCTTTCTCGGCTAGGAAGGTTTTGGGCTTCGTTCCTCGGTCTTCGTGTCTTCCTCGATCCTTGCTAGACCTCGGCGTCCTTGATCGTCGGTTCGCGGTGTCGATCGTGCTTTTGGCGTCGGCTTTGGCTTTAGCTTTCGGCTTTGGCGTGGCTCTGGCGTTTGCTTTGCTTTGGCACTTGCGCTTGAACGTAGGCGGGTAGAGGCTTGCGATGCTTTAGTCCTTCCGGACTTCGCGTCGTATCGGCTAGAACGTGCGGTGCTTTGCTCGTGACCGTTGTAGTTGCTTGGCTTTGGCACGTGCATTGCTTTGGCGCGGGCTTTACCGGTGCGTTTGCTTTGGCTTCTTGCGTTGGCTTTGGCTTTAGCTTTGACTCGATCTTCTTCTCGAACGGCGATGGCTACTTCTTCAGGGCTTCTTTATTCTTCTGGCTTCCTCGACGATTGTGGTGTCGGCTTGGCTTTTCGGCGGGGGTAGCACCGATCTCCGTGCAACGGTTATAGCGTCGGCTTTTGTTGGTGAAGACGGCGGGGGTAGCACCGATCTCCGCACGACGGTTGTAGCGTCGGCTTTGTTGGTGAAGACGGCGAGGGTAGCACCGATCTCCGCACGACGGTTGTAGTGTCGGCTTTGTTGGTGAAGACGGCGGGGGTAGCACCGATCTCCGCACTACGGTTGTAGCGTCGACTTTTGTTGACGAACACGGCAGGGGTAGCACCGGCTTCAGGCCTTCTTCTCCGAGCTTTCTTCTTCGTGCAAGGAGTCGATGCCTTTATTGAAGACGACGGGTGTTGTCGGCTTCGATCTTCTTCTCCGGCCTTTGCTTATGGCGTCTTTGGAGTTGATAAAGATCGTTGGAGAAGTCGAGGTGACGACGACTCCGGGTCTTCTTCTCCAAGCTTTCTTCTTCGTGCGAGGAGTCGAAGTTTTGATCTTCGAGTGCAAGGTCTTCACGTTGATGAGGACTTGAAGGGCCAAGTATTCCCGTAGGACGTGCTTGTCGTGCCTCGTGAAGCCTTCGATCTTCAAGCGTTGGAGCTTCTTTTGCAGAGCCTTTTCGTCTTCAGCCTTCGGACCTTTGATGCCTTCCCCCACCCCTTCTATTTATAGGCAAAGGGGGGCGGTTGGGAGAGATATGGCTGAAATCTTTTTGTTTCATCCAATATCTCCCCCCATAACCATCAAGATATCGTTCCCTTATTTGGGGAAACAAACTTGATCCCCTCCTTTTTAGTTGGGGTGGTTACGGGAAGATGTGACTTGATCTTTGAAGATTGAGTTGTTATCTTTGCACTTTCGGATCGCATGGCGACACGACGTCATCTTGTCCGTCGGATCGAGGGATCATCGTGGATCTGCGGTTGTGCAAACGTTCACGCTACCTCCCCCCGCATCGAGGCGGTTAGGATTTTCTTCTTTTTTCATTTCTTTTTTTTTTCTTATACTTTTCTTTTCCTTTATGGCCGGCCCCACCTCCCAAAAAGGAGGGGGGCATGGTTTTCTATGAAGGGGGGGCCGATGGGCCCCCCTCTTTGTGTTTGAGCTGCGGGTCCGGTAGGACCCGTTTGCTTTGGGTCAGCAGTCTTTTATTTCCGGGCCGTTGTGTGCGAGCTAAGTTCGCATGCGGGCCGTTGTGTGCGGGCCAGGTTTCGCATGCAGGCTGTTGTGTGCGGGCCAAGTTTCGCATGCGGGCCGTTGTGTGCGGGCCAGGTTTCGCATGCGGGCCGTTGTGTGCGGGCCAGGTTTCGCATGCGGGCCGTTGTGTGCGGGCCAGGTTTCGCATGCGGGCCGTTGTGTGCGGGCCAAGTTTCGCATGCGGGCCGTTGTGTGCGGGCCTATTTTATGTGTGCGGGTCGGGTTCGACCTGTGGGCTAATTTCGGTGCCCACAGGCATAGTTCTTAATGTTGTTGAGTAGCACCTGTGTTGAGACTCGTGCTTGCTAGATGATTGAAAATGGTCATATACTATACTTCTACAACATAAGATACATGGTACTATGACACATACTATTGGTTGATACTATAACTCGTGCTATTGAAACTCTTTACAAATTACAAGTGCACACATTATGATTAGAAGCTAGTGGAGTGCAACATTAGATGGGAGTTGGAGAATTAGTAGCTTAGTGCTAGTTTGCAACATTTTTTATTTAGGTCTCTCAGAATATTTCTTATTAAGCTATAATATTGCTCTCTTTATTTTTATTATCTTAAATCTTGTTTTTAAGACACTCTTGCACACACTCACCCCCTTAGAGCGGGTTTTACTTGCCAGTCAGTGGTTTGAATTGATCCCGTTTTGGAACACTATTCTTTCCATGAGTAGACTTTCTTGCAGGGTGGTATCAGAGCTGGAGTATAGTAGCAGTGGTGGAGTTAGTAGTTATAATTTTTTTTGTAGTAGTTGTAGATCTTTTGTTGTTATTGTTGGGACTGTATCATGGTTATTAAAATATAATTATTTTTATGGTTTAGTTTTATTTGTGATATTGTTAGTGTAGATAGTAGTTACAATGATCCAGTTGTAAAACTATTTTGGGCAGGCCTTTCTTCAAGACCCCAAGCCTAGGATAGATTATAAAAATAATATATAATAATATAAAAATAATCTAATCGATCAATCTTATAGATAGAACCATCAGATCGATGCACTTGAGTGCTAAGGAGTAGGCAAGGTTAATTGGCTCGTCGTCAGAGGCTTGAGTATCGTATTCCCTTAGAAGAATCATGTCAACATGCAGCGGCACTGATGTGCCAGACATACTGAGAGGACAACATTCTTGAAGGTGGAATTCTGTTTTCTCCTTTCTCTTTTTGTTTCTACATATATGAGAGAGCGTAGAAACCGTGAAGGCTTTGATTTGAGCTCATGATTTGTTATATGGGAAACAAATGTTATTCATTTTCATTGTTATTTGTTAATTATAAAATCAACTCTTGATCATTTATTAATATGTTAAAATATAGACATCTTTGAACCAAATTTAGACAAGCTAACCAGAAATATCATGAACTTAACGATTAGTCAAGATGCATCTCAATCAACTCAATCCTCGACTACAAATACTGTTAATCTCGATTGATAATGATAAGTTTTTTATATTCAAATTCTGAATTTTCTCCTAATTTTATTCAATATCTAATTATTTTTATTCCCCCCCCCCCCCTTCTCTCTCCCTGTAATCCTTCTTTATTTAGTCTATCGTTAGGGGTCTAGGCCGAACCCCCCCTCATTCTCCGAGAGGGATTTCTCAAAAAAATATCTAATTATTTGTATTTGTTTTTCTCTTTTAGGTCTTGAAGCAAAGGGGGAGAGCAGATCAGGAGGAAACGGGTGGTGTTGCTACGAGTTTGAGCTCCACCGAAGTGAAATACGTTTGTGTTCCAATTTAGCATTTTGATAATTATTTACTTTTTAAGTCATTGTTACAATTTGGGGGTGTTTTTGTTATTTGTGGAAAAGGTAGGGGTGTTAATAGTGTTATCAACTTATCATTGAGCGTGCATATCTTGTGGTGCTTCAAACCTTCATGCAAGGGTGTTATCAAGCGCTCTAGATAAACATCAATGTTGTAAGTTGTAGCAGCAGAAAATTTCTCTATTAATCAAGCGTTCTAGATGAACTTGCTATGCTGATGATAGACGAATATATGAAAATGTGATGGGGTGTAGTACGGAGGGGGAAACCAGACTCACAAATTGGAAGTCAGAGACTTGGATCCTCGCCTTCTCGGATAGACACCATGGAAGTTAGACAACGAGAGTCGGACAACAAATGTCGAATAACGGAAGTCGAAAATCCCCACAACAGGGGGCCAGGGAGCCAAATCAATAGGGACAAGCACACGTTGAGCAGGGTAGAAGAGATATTTGCATTGGGATGAAGAAAATGTTGAATCCAATTTGTACATTTTTTTTTTGGGAGATATAAAACCAAATTTTCCTTAAGGGGTAAAGGCTAATTATACTAAATATACCCGCTAGGCGGCTTGGGGTTGTGACAAAGGTCCTAAATTTTGAATTATTGTGTGCAAAGTGCCAAACAATTGCCATAAAACCATGATACCCATTTCGGGAGGGTTTGGGTTGGGCCATAAGCTACCAATGGCTATAAGCCACATGCTTTTTAGGGGCAAAGCTCGAGCTGGGCCCAATCATAGAACACTGGACAACGCCCAAGCCCAGCCTGAAGGATCAGAGTGTCGAGTCGAGCTAGACTGTTGATCCGACGAACCAAATTGATAGTCATATCGCCATCGATTTGAATGTGCAAAGATGGCTCATATCTCAAAAGATTGAACCATATCTAACCCATAACCGCCGCTACAAAAAAGGAAGGGGATAAAAGTTATTTTCCTCTCAAAAAAGAAAAATAAATCCCAACGGTTATGAGGAGAGATATTCAAGGAATTCAAAAATCGCAATCATGTTTCTCCCATCCTCCCCCCTTCGCCTATAAATCGAGGGGTGGGGGGATGGCTTCAAGGGTCAAAAGGTGGAAGATCAGAGCTAGAGACATGAAGGCTCTGAAGATGAGGAGGTTTCAACGCTCGATGATCCAAGGGCTTTACAAGTCACAGGCAAGCGCATCCCACGGGAACGGCTTAGCCCACCAAAGTCATCAACAACGTGAAGACTTTGTACAAGAAGATCAAAGCTTCAACTCCTTGCACAAAGAAAAAAGCTTAGAGAAGAAGGCTCGGGGTCGACATCGTCCCGTCGTCTTCAACAATCTTCAACTTCAAAGACACCCAAAATCAAAGGTCGGAGAAGAAGACCGAAGTCGGCATCACCCCATCGTCTCCAACAATCTTCAAATTCGAAAACACCCAAAAGCAAAAGCCAGAGAAGAGATCAAGATCGGCACCACCTTGTCGTCTTCAACAAAAACCGACGCTACAACCGTCGCACGAAGATCGATGCTACACCCATCGTCTTTAACAACAAAAGCCAACGCTACAACCGTCCCATGAAGATCGATGCTACACCCGTCGTCTTCAAAGAAAAATTTCGACTCCGATCACGCCAAAAAAGCCCGGAGAAGAAGAGAAGCAAAACCGACACTACAGTCGTCGCTGCCAAAACTTCATCCCAAAAGAAAGAGGCCAGAAGAATAAAGAAGACTCGAAGACATCGTCATCGTCGTTCGAGAAAAAAATCAAGCCAAAGTAAAGCAAAGATAAAGTCATCACCAAAGCAACGCACGTGCCATAGCCGACGAGCTACGACGATCACGAGTAAAAGCAACGCACGTTCTAACTGATACGACGCGAAATCCAGAAGAACTAAAGTACCGCAAGCCTCTCCATATACGTTCAAGCGCAAACACTAAAGCAAAGCAAAAGCAAGAGCCATATCAAAGCAAAGCCAAAACCAAAGCTATGAGCTGTCGTTTTAAAAAGTGAGCTGCGGGTATTTTCATCCTCCTAGAAGTTTTAGAACTTGATGAAATTTGGTGAGTGTTGTCTAGGATAAGATGATCATCCTCACCAATTTTCATCAAATTGTAAAACTTCTAGGGTCATCAACTAGTAGAAGCAAAATCTACCGTCCACAGTTATCGTTAAATCTGTAGATTTTGCTTCTACCATTTGATGACTTCAGAAGTTTTGAAATTTGATGAAAATTGGTGAGGATGATCATCTTACCCTAGACAACATCCTCACCAAATTTCATTAAATTCCAAAACTTCTAGGGGGGATCAAATCAATCGTAGCTCATTTTCTCCCCCGGCCTCGTCACCTTTTATTCTGTCCACTGTTTATGCTAGTACTTCTGTATGGGAGCGGCGTCAATTATGGACCGAACTCCAGAAGCTTGGGAGGACGGTGCATCCATGGTGTGTGATAGGTGATTTCAATTGTGTGCTGGATCCTGAGGACAAGCAGCGGGTCAGACCTTTTGGTTGGTCAACTAGTACTATGGAGTTTTTCGGGTGGAGGCTTATGGGATGTGGAGTTTAGAGGTGGGCCGTTTACTTGGTGTAATAAGCGTCAAGACAAGGCTCGGATTTGGGAGAGGTTAGATCGGTGTTTTGTTAACTCCCATTGGACCTTGGCTGTGGATGGACACTAATGCCAGACATCTGCCGCGTTGTGCTTCAGACGATAATCCTCTTCTGGTGTATACCAAAGAGAATACACGTCCCCGTCATGTCCCTTGGCGTTTTAATAATTTTTTGGCTTAACTATCCCGACAGTAACAAGGTTATATGGGGGTCTTGGCTGCTCTGTTAATAGGAAATGCTTATTTGACCCCCCTAGAGATTTTAAAATTTGATGGTTTTTGGTGAGAATGATCATCTAACCATAGATAGATGATCCACAGAAAAAAAAAAAACTTCTATGTGGATAATGAGCCGCAAATCAATTTCGGCGGAAATGTGCAAGGATATATCAAAATAGAGATTGCCATCCAGAATATTTTCACTCATTTGTACTATCATATTGTTTTATATTCACCACGGCAAGAAAACAACAATATTATGAAGTTTCTAATCTATGAAAATGCTATTTGACCACACAACAGGACATACACACGGACATAATGATGACGTGGGCGGGATCGGCCAGCTCTGGGTGTGATGGCCGAGGTATTTAGCATTGACCCAATGCTCGCCCCCCCCCCCCCCCCCCCCCTTCTCGGAGTGCATATGTCCTGTTGTATGTTCAAATATCAGTGCTCATATTTACAGCAAAACAAACCGTAATCGAGACCAAAACAATGAAATCATGAGTCTTACACGTGTGAAAATCAGCACGGTCGATAATTTGCCTCCCCTGAATACAACTTGTTTGCCTGATTGGCTCTTCGCTTGTTGCATTTCTCCACAACACCACATCGAGGCATTGATTCCTTGTGCTGAGCCATAAGAGAGAAAATCAGATATTGGGAGGGATTTTCCAGTACCATGGAATTCAAGAAGAGGTAGGAAAACCTTGAGTTAGATGTAATCCAACTGTACGATCTTCGTCGCAATGTACTTCCCCAAGAAATCATAGCCGTGACAGTACAGAGCTTCAATTTCCACCCTATGCCCGCTCGCAACCATTGTCACCAACTCTGCTCTGTAGGTTTCCTTCAAGCCAAACACAACATTTTTAGATCATAATAACCACCATCTTCCTCTTATAACCATAAGAGAGATTCTTCATGAATCAAGGTAGTCCAAAGAATCAGAAGAAAAAGTTGCACAGGTTTGTAATCAATATATAACATTCAAGGAGTGCTCTCTATTCTCGCCTGCAGATAGAGTTCTCAAACATGCTTAGGGTATCAGAGCCTCTTGGTGAGTTTTGAAAGAATATTGAAATCCGGCCTTTCCTACTGATCTCCTCCAATGGCTTCCAATATCCCTATTGATCCCTACCCTTCCAAGGAAAATGTCGGCAATTTTGTATCAATGAAGCTTACTAATATGAACTACCTTCTGCGGAAGACACAGATCATGACTCACATTGAGATTTGCAAGGCTTTATCACCGGTGAGAACAAATGCTGCTGAGTGCACATGTATTCATCCAATCATGGGGTATTTAAATATAAAGTTAGCGTACATTTGTTGTAGCATTGTACAATGATTCTTGTGTATCAACAGCTATGACTATGCCAGATACCAACAAGCACACCCAAAAATTGTTTGGAGTGGAACTCGACATAGATGCGATTATGACAACATTGACAAGTAAATAAGGACCAATTGATGTATGATACTCTATAATAACTAGCGGCTATGATACATGACAGCTATGATTAAGACAGCATGGTGTTGCAAGCTATCCGATAAAGACGCATTGTTTGGAGCGGAACTCAAGTTCGTGATGATTGTACAGCCGTAAATCCGAAAAGCAAGCACACCCAAAAAATTTAAGAGTGAGATAATTGGGAGGTCGATAAAAGAGCTTTTATCAAGGGGAGACGAATTTGAACAATTTGACTGGTAAGCAATTTATAAGATAAACAACAGTTTGAAAGGCACCGACCCCGATACTAAGATGGTACCTTAGCATGTGCCATCAAAGTGAGCACTGTCTCAGTAGTACGCCGATGTTTACGTTCAGCTGCCCCATAATGTTCAGGTGCGCGGGGACATGAGTCACATGACATCTGATGAGAAATGCCTTGATTAGCTAGAAACGTTTGGAAACGATTGCTTACAAACTCTCCACTGGCATCACTTTGAAATGTTTTGATACGACATGACAGTAAATTTTCGATAACAATTTTAAATTTGATAAAGCGATTTGGAGTGTCAGATCGAAGATGCAAAGGGTAAAACCAACAGTATTTTGAATAATCATCAATAAAAATTATGTAATAACGAAACCCTTGAATTGACGGACATGGGGACGGATCCCAGATACGTGTCAATCAATTCTAAGGGGCGAGAAGAAATAGACGGGGATAAAGAAAATGGAAGGCGCTTGCTTTTACCAAGTTGACAAGAGTACAAAATTGAAACTCATTTATTGAACTAGTAAAGGTAAATATTGGCTGGACAACAGAAGCTTCAAAGTAGAGCCAAGCAGAGCCACTGAGCTACAAGACACGTTCACCAAGCAGAGCCACTGAGCTACTAGACTTATTTGGAGGTGAACGATGGAGTGGAAGAGGATAAAGACCATTTTTACTCCTGCCGTGGAAAATCGTCTTTCCCGTGTGCACCAGTGCTTGTCCTTAACAACAAAGGAATCAGAGTGAAACTCAAAGCAGCATTGGTTATCATGAACAAAACGATTGACAGATAATAAGGTCGCAGAAACAGATGGACAATGTAGAATATTAGTGAAACAGAAGGAGATGTAGATGTATGGAGTGTACAAGATCCAATGTGAGAAATTTGCAAATCTGATCCATTACCGACAGCACTTGATCATTGCCTTGATACGCAGATTGAAGAGAGAGATTTGCCAACTCAGAGGTGACGTGGTTGGATGCTCCACTATCAGTGTACCATGTTTCATCAGAATGGGAAGGCACATGAGAGGCAATCATCGCTGCAAGTTTTTGTGTAGGAACTCTGCCTTGGTATGCATGATTCATGCAATTATAACAATCAATTGCAGTGTGACAAGTCTGACAAATAGGCCGAGACCCATTTCACTGAGATTCTTGAGAGAGAAAGGATCCAGTTACCCAGTACTATGACAAAAGGCACGGCCACATCCACGGCTTGTTGATGAGCGAGTTGAGTCTCTTCCACGAGACGAGGATCGTCTTCTAGCAGTAAAAAATGCAGTGGTGGTGCTATCATTTGCAGCGGCAAGTTTTTGCTGCTTTTCAATCCTGATTTCAGTATTCAGGAGAACACCATGTAACTCATCTAATGAGTACGGGGTTTCTCGTGCTTGAATCGAGTGGACACATGATTTATACACAGGATCGAGTCCATTGAACATATTCAATCAAGTCAACTTCATCAACTGGTTTGCCTATTGTAGCGAGGTTATCAAAAAGAGATTTTACCTTTTGCATATACTCGTTGATGGAAAGTCCTCCATTCTGAACATTGTGAAGTTCTACTTTGAGACTCATGATCCGAGCCCTTGAATGTGAGGCGAAACGTCGTTCTAGCGACTGCCATGCTGCACGAGAAGTTGTGAGTCCAACAACCATACCCAAAACACTCTCTTGAAGAGTAGCGTTGATCCAACTCAAAAGATGTTGGTCAGTTCGCTGCCATTCAACATACTCAAGATTGATATCTGTTGAAGGCTTATTCTCAGCATCACACAGGAACTTTCCATGACACAATTTTGTGCCGTCAATATATCGAGTAGATCATTGCTTCTCAAGATAGGTAAAAATTGAGAAAGCCGCAAAGAGATAATTGGATCCATTTAGTTTAACAGATACTAGATGTGAGATGTTGGGAACAAATAGAGTTTGTCTTGAAAAAATTCATGGAGAAGTTGGGCTATGAGAGGTGTAGAAGGACTTGGTCAGGAGACGAAGGAGGCTCTGATACCGTAAAAGAGTGGAAAACAAATGCTGCTGAGTGGACATTTATTCATCCCGTCATGAGGTATTTAAATATAAAGTTAGTGTACATTTGTTGTAATGTACCAAAAAAAAAAAAGTGTACATTTGTTGTAGCCAGTAGTAACAGTTATGGATTGATTCTTGTGTATTAACAGCTATGACTAACTAGGCTATGATAATAACAGCTATGACTATGACAGATATTAACAACTATGAAAAACATCTCCCCGGGACTCCTCCATTCCGACTGAAAGCACCGCTGTCGACGGTGGTAAGATGGCTCCCAATCTTTGCCGGGCGGAGGAGAGACCGGAGGGGGGGCTGCCGGGTGGAGGAGAGGCCGGAGGTGGCTGCCGGGTGGAGGGGGGGGGGGGGGCTGCCGGGCGGACGAGAGGCCGGAGGGGGGGGCTGCTGGGTGGAGGAGAGGCCGGAGGTGGATGCCGGGTGGAGGGGGGGGGCTGCCGGACGGAGGAGAGGCCGGAGGGGGGGGGGGGGGGGGGCTGCCGGACGGAGGAGAGGCCGGAGGTGGCTGCCGTCGTCGCCGTCGTCGCGCGAGAAACCCTAGAGCTCTGATACCATGTTAGGAGATGACGACTAGGGTTTGGAGAGAATAGAATGCATCTCATTGAGGGACTGAAGCCCAATATATATGTACATGTATACACACACAACCCGACCCGACTGTACATATAACCCGACCCATCTCTATACATTAACAGCTACCGGGAAATGTTCTGATTGTCTTGTCATAGAGTGGCTTACCTCCACACTCTCTGAAGTTGCCCTTGGTATCATTGTTGGCCAAGAAACTGCACCTTTGCAAGCAACTAGTGAGAACGAGAACTTGTTCTCACTCAATGCATTTCCCATATTTAATAAGGTATGGATGATACTCTTAAATACCAACGTAAGTTTAAGTTCTTGTGTGATAATCTGTCCACTAGTTGATAAGCATGTTCCGAATCACAAGGGTTTTTAGTTTCTTGGTGTAGGAAGAAATAGGGGGTTGCGCAGAATCAAATAAAATACCCTCAGTTCATGCCAAATAGATGAACAAACATGAAAAAATATCACCTCGATTAATTATTGAGCGAGCAAACGATCTATGATCCAGATTTGCCCGGAAGGAGGTATCAAATCAGCAAAGGAGGCATCGAATTGGCTTCTCGGGCCCTTGGAACACAACAGCATCAATGGAGCTAGCCATCAGCAGTCTGGGCAGCTAGGGGTGCCCTCAGCAGGCAGGGAATGCCCACAATAGATCTAGGCAGCAGGGAGACTGCAGCACCTGTGAGGTGCATTTGGATAACAACTGGTCGCGGGATGCCCTCAGAAAAAGAAAAAGGCATGGGAATTAGTTAATCCAGTGTTCCATGCCGTACATGAGCAAAAGGGCTATGTTTCTTCACTTGAAAAAACATAACAGGGGGCTGGGCTAGTATTATTTCACGTGGAATTAGAGGGCAGAGAGGAGAAGTCTGCCACGCAAGGGAGAAAAGAGAGACAAAGAAAGAAGGTCAGTGACTCTTCTTCCCTTCTTTCTTTTTTCTTCTTGGGTCCGCTCTCGCTGCGAGAAATCTTGAGAAAGGGAATCCGGGGAACTTCGAGAACTTGTCAATAGTACTGCTTCGATATCACGAAGAATATTACGAGGAAGACACGATGGAAATAGAGATTTAGTGAGAGTGAGAGAGAGAGAAGAGAGAGCGAGAGAGAGAGAGGGGGGGGCTAGGAGTTGGCACCTAGGATTTGTTGGAGTCGGCACCAACAAGAAGAAAACACTCACGTAAAGCAGCAACTGAAATAGACAATACAAGTAGGTTAAAAACAACTGAAATAAACAATACAGGTAGGTTAAAAACAACTGAAATAGACAATACAGGTAGGTTAAAAATTACCACAAATTAATTCTTCAAAAATACTAAATATAATAAAATAAAGCAATAAAAATAACATGATCTTTAGTGGCCATCGCATATGGGTTGATATTTCCTCGAAATCCATGCGCTCCTGACATGCTCTGCATCAATCGCTTCCGATGCGCAGAACTCATACTCGAGTTGAACTCAAAGAAGTAAGCAGATGCAGCTTCAAGGTCACATCCACCATGGCAGTGTCACACATTAGTAGCTTGAGGTTGAGACCTAATAGTTGTATCGCGCTGGATTGAAGTCACCTTCTGAGTTTCACGCAAAAGATATGTTGTTGTCTAGTGGGGACCAAAAGATATGAGAATGCTAGTGCGAGTTGAAGAGTGAGATCACCTAGACAGTCTTACGTGGTAGCTTGAAAAAAGGCATTCCCAAGTGTAAGCGTTGTTCGAGGAGTACCTAGCCGTGGGTAAATAATCTACCCCAAGGAGGTGGAGTCGACACCCAATTATGTGGCTCGATTGGCAGAACCATCTCGACATAATTAACTACAGGTGGAAGCACGACTGGTGGTGATCCTTTGTCGATATAGAGAGTTTTTGTAGTATGGATGATCCTTCGTTGTTTATCCAACATTTAATATGTTGGTACTCTTTAACTACTTGTCTATATTGATGACCTGGTCCTTACAAGAGACAACAAGGATACTATTCAACCCTTTGCCAATCAGGTTAGTAGAGAGTTTTCCATTAAGGGTCATGGGGACTTACATTAGCTTTTGGGTATTGAGGTGCACCAATCTCCTGCTGTTCTCTTTCCCAGTCAAAGAAAATATTTGGAAGATCATCTTCACCGTGCTCAGATGAAGGACTATGGCCATTTCTACTCCTATAGTTGTCAAGCATCGTTGCATACTTGCAGATTTCGATCAATTTCCTGATAACACACATTATCACACTCTTGTTGGGGCATTAAGGTATCTCACTCTCACAAGGCCTGATCCATCCTATTGTGCTATTTATGTGTGTCAATTCATGCATGCTCCTATGCAGGATCATTCCAGGAAGGTCAAGCACATTCTTCGTTATGTCAGTGGCACTCACATGATTGGCATGCATCTGATGTCACAGAGTAATCTTGATTTGTATGCCTATTTTAATGTTGAATGGGTTAGCTGCTCGTGAACTCGCAGTTCTGACTGGGTTCTGCACCTTTCTAGGTCGGAACTATATATTTTGGAGGGCCAAGAAACATTCGACTGTGGCCCCTCTAGTACATAGGGTGAGTACAAATAGATGGCCTTTATTGCCGCCGAGCTCACTTGGCTATCCTTTATTTTGCAGGAAATTGAGAGTTCTCTTGCTCGACCACCAACATTAAATTATGACAACATAAGTGCACTTTACATGACAATTAATCCGGTCTTTCATGGACATACCAAGCACATCGAAATACACTACCATTATGTGTGGGAAAAAGTTGCTCTTAGAAGTCTTACTACCTAGTTTATACCTTCTGATAGACTACTCGCGGATATTTTAACCAAGCCGTTGCCCAAAGTTAGTTCACTGCATTAAGGTTCAAACTTGGCCTGGATAATCATTCCCGGCCCTGTTTCAGGGGGAGTATCAGGGATATTCTCCATGAATCAAGAAAATCCAAACCATCACATATATTTTCCATAAAGCATCAGAGATATTCTCCACGAATCAAGGATTGCCTCTAGTAGTAAGTGTTTATGCGCAGATCTCTATTTATGCGCAGATCTTATTCTTTTGAATCTGTTGATATCATTTCGTTAAGGGAAGGTTCTCCTTAAATTGAGGAGACTTTGCCCATGTTTGTAATCTTTATATTGCATTCAACAACGGCTCTCTATTCTCACCTTGAGAAAGAGTTCTCAAATGTTCTAATAAAGCTGTGTACATTTTCGAAGAGCCAAATGAGTGTCCAGGGATAGCATCATTGTTTTTTGGTAGGTGTCCAAAGATAGCATCATGCTAGTATGATGGAAAACAATTCAAAGCATAAAAGCTAAGAAAGAATGAACTTCTCCCAAACATAGGAAAAGGCAACTATCATATACTGCTTAACTCTTTTTGTGTGGGGATCCTTTGATATAAAGGAGAAGATCATGCTATTATGACTGTCACATGTGATTAGGATGCAACCATACCACAAGATCTACAAAAGCTTAGTTGAACCGAATAGAGTCAACTGAAGTTTTCTATATACACCTTCGTGGAAGACGAGTCAAGGAAAACAGAAGACAAGAATGAGCTTTTTATGGACACCAATGCTCCTTTCAGCACTAGCAGTTCATGTATAAACAGAACATTTCAGTGACATCCTACTAAAGACAACTGGCTACCATTTGAATCTCACTGTTGGGAACAAATCAAAGAACTTTTTTAAGGGGAGAGAATCTGGCTTAGGGGTTAATAAGTAATAACTTAATACACTCTGGAACACAAGGGTAACTGGGTACACATCTTTTTAAGAAATTCTGGCAAACCTTAACAAGCATGACCGTAAGAATAAACCAATATTTGATCATTTTCTTTTCTGAAAGCAAGTAATTTGGACATCCCTATAATAAATGATGAAGTAGCTACATGATATAAAGGCGCGAGGGAATGATTAGCAGGTCCTAAGTGTACAAATTAAGACAGCTCTACTGTAGCTACCTCATGATTGATTGGAAAATAGAAACAGCCTCAGCAGCAAAAGGGCCTATCATTACAAGCCTCCTAAGGAAAATTAAAAAGATTTGGCTCCAACGTTTTGATATATAAATGCTGTAACTAGACGGGTATTAAATTGCAAGCTGTACCTAGTTTTCAGTTAATACTAGGCTAAGAAGAAATTTTAAGTGACTAAAACAAAGAAAATGCCTAATACAACAAAAAACATGCCTTTTGCAGTCACTTTTTAAAATCCTTCGTGTGATGTCAGCACAGTATTGAAGTTCAATTTGATTTCATAAGTAGTCTCTCTATCTGGCTGTGCACCAAGCGAAGAGACCTTATTGTTTCAAAGGCATTCTGACTGAAGCAAAAAAATTAAGGGACTGAGTTATCATCAAAAGATTAAGGAGAGTACTTTTGTAGGTGACAGCAATGAAACATTTCATATCCTAGAATCTGGTGTCAGATAATTTCTAGGCTGATTAGGATGTTACATAAAGGTAATGTAAACATCTGAAGTACAAATTAAGGAGATCCAGAGTGATTTCATATATACTTTGAAAGGCACCAGAAAGTTGGTATAACAACATAAAAAATATAGTTGACCTCATCTTTATGAGGCAAAGCTTGGTTGTCTTTATCGTTGATGAAAAGGTTTGGGATCCAACCGTAAAAGTTGTAACTTTTCCTTCATGATTTCCACTTAATCAATAATTCTGACTGCAGTGAAAACTTTAGGAAGGTCTGTAGATACTTTCATACCTGCAGTAGCTTTGATGAGATCAAACTTTTAGCTATTTGTAGGTCACGTGGCTTCAGCTGGACCCGTGACTCTTGAGGTACAAGTTGCAGATCATCTCCTCGCAGTCCAAGCCATTTAATATTGCAAGCTGGGATAGGGAACAGATAGCCACATATTTCATTCCATGCATATGGATGTGGTCAAGCACTATCTATTGGCAGAATGTACCGTATCTATACGCCTCTAAACCCATAGCTATGCTTCCAAACTTATAGGTGCACAGAATTGCCAACCCTGCTGGATTCCTGCAAAAACTTTGCAATCATATATTTAATAGAAAAGTAACAGATCCAATGTCATGGTCAAAGGCCTTGGAAGTCCACCAGTCCACCAAAGCCAAGAGTGGCATCTCTGGGAAAGCCTTGCTTAATCTATGAAGAATAAACCTGTTGTGGATCAATGAATATATAAACATGAGCACTGTTGTACGATGAAGGTGTTGATTGATCAGATTAGCCAGTAAACTAATCACTTTCAAAGAATGCTGGGCTTGAAAAGCTTAATAGGCACAAGACGAAAATAAGCAAAACTTGAGTAACAGGAAACCTTCCAATATAAAATGCTAGTGTCGTTTAATTAGAACTTTGAAGTGTATGATTTACAGTGCTCTGATCTAATATGTAAAGATGGAGACACCAAATCTCGCTGGTGCAGAATATATAGTGAGCATGCCATTTGAAAATCCAGACTGTTGATCATGAATACAACTAAAATCACTAAATCCCAAAAGTCAAAATGTTTTGGAGTTTCTTAAGTGCAAGGAACAGTGCACGTGCAAAGGCATATAGAGCTAGCCACCAAACAATGTCGGGAAGTTTTTGCCAAAGAAAAGCTTCCCGGTAGCATTAGGGTACAGCTAGAGGATTGAGAGTTCACACAAGTGGCCGTTGATCGATCAGCTAATTGCAGCACTGTTGTAGTAGGTTTGCACTCATTCTAATGGATCTTGCTGCGGGGTGGTTGTTGCCACAAAATGAATTGCAGCTCTTCCACCAATATTAGGGAATGCCAATAATTTCATAATATACTTAGCGTTTATTCTTGACAATCCTATACGAATTGGTTTTGTAATCATTAACTATTAAGGATCATTCTTTGCTATTATAGTGGATGTGACATGTAATTCAAAAAAAATATTTATTTCAAGGTTCTAGTTAATGATCATGATCCTACCGATTGAGTGGAATGAGAATTGCTGCCAGAGTATAAATAAAGCAAGTAAAGTGGCCTAACAAAAAGCCTTTATCTTGTTCGCACCCGCTTGATGAATGGGCTAACACAAAGCCTTTAAAAAGTGGTTTATTAGTGAAATAAATAAACATCTTTCAGATGGCTCATCCGAAAGATGAGATCAAACGCCATTCAAGTCGATATCAACAGTGATCCTCATCCGACTTAAGTCACATTGAAGGGCCAAGATGGAGCCATACATAAGAGGACAAGAAGGGCTTTGACCAAACCCTAGCCGCCACCCTCATGGGAGAACATATAGTGTCCTTACGAATGCCTCAGAACCCGTGCACGGTCTCCCACAAGAAGCCCCTCTTTCCCTTGGTTCTGTGAGTTTTTACTTCTCTTTTTTCTATCCCATCTAAAAGCCTCTTGTGTTATCAGAAAGACAGATCATATTTTATGAAAAGACACCCTAGTCTTGGAAAGAGACCTTTTCACGAAAACCCACCTACTCCTCCACCTTCATCTTGCTTTTTCACCACTTCTTCTAACCACGGTTTCGGATCTTCTTTGTCATCGCTTGCTCTAACGCTACTACAGATTCCAGCACTAGAAGCACCCTTCTCCCTCCATGAACTTGGTCAATCCGTCCATACTCGATCTTCTTGGTCATCATCTCCCTCACTGCAACTTTATTCATCTTCCGGGTGACTTCAGCGTGGATTCCAGCAACATTAGTGCAGGAACTGAAGCACCGATTCATTGACCATTTTCTCCCATGCCAGGATATATCCTTCATCCTCCGTTTTCTTCGATCCAGAACTGTCTTTGTGATCAAAACCCAAATTCTCGCTTGCTGTCCTGAAAAATCTGCATGCAGATTTTCAGTTTTTCTTCATTTTGGTGACTTGGCCCCGAATCTACTCTTTTGCTTCATAACCTCGGTGAGACTCATCTTGCTGGTGCTTGATATTATTTGCCTACTTTTTCTGAGTCTTACATTGAGAACATTGTTAATGATTTTTATTTTGGGCATTGATATTAAAACAGTGATTGGAAATTACTTGTTCTTCATAATCTCTCAGGTTCACATATTTATGCTTGAAAACTTGTGGATAGATTGACTAAATTTGTTGTTGCATATTGAACTGCTAGTTTAAATCGTCTAATTTAAGCCATAAAGTTGCTCCCTAAATAATAAAAGAAAACAACATATTAGAATAGGGTTGCATCAACTTATATCTTGACAGAGATTAAGATTTGCACTCACCATTGGTCCATTCAGTAAGTCCAACACATCTTTGTGAGTAATAAAATTTGCACTATCCAAGTAGGCCACATGGACAAATGATAAGCAAACATATGGCATAAGCAAATCATACAATAGAGACCGGTCTGAGGACCATCCGACTTCAAAAGGGAACTGAGTTGGGTGACCCCAAGGAAGGATACGACCTCATAGAGATTAGTGGCCGATTTGAGTAGCCAACTCCTAAGGAGAGTTTGACCTAAGCTCCCTCAAGTCAACACTAGGCCACAACTCAACAATGATCAAGCTAAGCCAGCTAAGAAGGGGCCCATCTCAGGCATAATGTCTCTCCTTAATTGTGAGAGGAGCTCATATTGTGGAGGAGATTAAGGGAAGATAAGACACCCCTAACCATCATGTGCTCCATGTATGTAAGGACTAGGTACAAGAGGGTATCAACTTCTGGCATAATTGATGAACCCTAGAGATCACGCCTCAGACACCCAATAACGCATGTCTCCGGGAGTCCAGGTAAATTGAGAACATGAGCATAATTGATGGATAACAGTCGACCATAAGGAGCCAGTCATGAGCCTCATGGCATTATTAGGGTAACCATTTCCCACATGCCGGACCTTTGGCCTATACACACTACCAAAAGAACCCAAACAGGGGGATAGATCATGGAAGTCAGACCATGAGCAGCAAAGGAAACCCAACCTCTTCCTCCTTTCTCACTGCCTAGAGACATTCTCTGTGAGGATGCGCGATCTATGTACTACATGTTTGAACAATAAGTCCATCTCTCCGGCTCCATGGTTTTTCCTTCATAGTTGATGAGTTTTCCCTTTAAGATCCAATGTCATCTCCTTTTTGTGCCTTGTCTCTCTCTTTCACCATACATTTGAATCACACGATTCTCCATAAATAGAAAGGTCTGCAGTGAGATAGATGGTTCAAAACATCGTCTGGTACGACCTATACGTACCGGCATTGACCGGGGGTATATATGTGATATAAAACATGTAGGTTCATTTTTTTAATGTTTTTTGGAGCTCTTGGCTTGTGGGAATCAGATTTCAATGAATCAAAGCACGCATTGCCGAATTTGCTTCTGAGGCTATCAAAAATCATTAGTGAGAAGGTACATTTTTTCTAATTTTTTCATGTGAATCATTTAAAACATGTTGTTTGAGTTTGGATAACATTTAAACACATTTGAAATTCCCCAAAATTCCATATATTTTGGAATTTGGCCTCCTAAATCCATATATTTTGGATTTAGGTTAAATCCATATATTTCGGAGGATATTTGCCTCCTAAATCGAAATTCCCCAAATTCGGATGATGGATTTGTATGAACTTGTTATTAGCATCCACAATTGAAATACTCCTAAATATGAAGGTTAGTTCATACGAATCTAGGGCTATTTTAGATTTGTTGATCATAAAATAAGATGTAATATTGTACTATCTTTCGTAAAATAAGATGTAATATTGAAACTACATACTTTAGTCGCTTATTTTTTCAAGAAATTCACATCTAGTTCTTACTTGTTAGAGTTATCATACTATATACTTTATCAGTTATAACAACTAAAATCAATAAACGGCATAACACTGAACAATTAAGAATAATGAGCAATACACTGACTGGACATGTACGTACCTATCCATTGTTCACAAATGAAAACAAACATAAAAATTAAACACTTTCTATTATTCTAGATTTTTTGAAAATTTTTGAGACAAATATATTAACATCGGACTGAACACGACCGATACTACTAAGTGCGATAGATACTATTTTTGGGGTCGACGATGCAGAGATTGATACCAATATTTTGAACCGAGGGTGAGAGTAAAGAGGGAAGGAGAACTAGCTGAGCTAAAGACTTGGGAGAGTTAGTAGAACACAAAAATTCCTTACAGTCTTTACGGACCGATGGCTGAGAAACATCACCCAGTGGTCCAGTGCACTATAATTTACCAAATGAAGTGCCCCGCATTCATCCAGATTCCAGACTGGAACCTAAATAAGAGCCACAAGGAATTGGCGACTGAGAATCTCATATGCATGCATGGGCTACAGATTATGCACCAACTCACCTACAATAAGACTCTAGACGATCACTCACTTGTTGAGTGTTCATAATGTACCCATAGAATGCAATCCATCATTCTCGGCAACTAGATTCTACTCTTTAACTAATAGTGATATGAGTTAGCTTTTAGTGCAATATCCAAACTGTTTGCTAGAGCTAGCTCTCCCATTGTCCGACTGTTCACCCCTTTCTAACCAGCAGACCTATACTGGATGTTGTCAAGCGGCTAATGCCTAGGAGATCAGGCATGCCTAGGTGAGGTCTAGACGACATAATTGTTCTAAAATATATTTAAATATATAACATACAAAAATAATCAAACAACCAAAATCAAACATAAGTACTAAAAAGTGATGTGAAAGTATTACAACCCACCAAGCATCATCATCAAACATAGAAAATAGTAGAACTTTGTCAATGTAATTGTCACCCTCATCTGAATCCTAATCTAGATACCACCTTTAAGTATAAAATAATCAAACCATCAAAATTATTCATAAGTAGGAAAAAATTAAAAATATCAACATAAACAAAATAGAAATAATCAAACCACCAAAATTATTCATAAGTAGGAAAAATAAATAAAATGTCAACATAAACTTAAAGTAGAAATAATCAAACACCCAAAATCAGATATAAGAGCTAAGAAGTGATGTGAGTGTATTACGATCATCCATCAAACATCATTGTCAAACATAGAATATATTAGAGCTTAGTCAATATAATTGGCACCCTCATCTGAATCCTAATCTAGATACCACCTTGAAAATGTAACGGAAACAATAAAACATAAAGCATGGGACCATGTAACAAAGCTACTAAGAGGAAATAAAACGAAGATAAAATAAAGGGGAAAGCCCCCTAAGAAATTGTCAATTTGAGAAAGAGATTGGAGAAAAGAGAGTAAGAGGGAGAGATACTGAGAAGAAAGGAGTAAAGAAAAGGATCAGACAGAGAAAGAGAGGGAGGGAGTATCACGAAAAAAAACAACAAACAAACTTGATGTCGTCGGAGATTACAGGTAGTCACTAGTGGTCCCGTGGCAACTTCGACCTCTTGCTCCTCTTACTCACTTTTTCTATCTGAAAAAATAGTAACCAAGCTCGGGTTTGGTGGTCAGCGAATAGTGAAGGAGTCTGGGTTGTAAGTTACCACCTGCCTATGTTACTGTTTGGATGATTTGGGGCAAAATCGCCTATGCAACGCCATGACAACACTATATATACATCTTGTTAGTCATCCCTTCATTGTGGAAAGCTTGCTCACACTCTATTCTCTTGCCAAGGCTCATTAAATCCACTAAGGTTCCCTATAATTGTTACGCTTTAGTTCTATTTGTACACTTCATTTAATTCTTTGCAAGAAACAAGAATATAGGTAGTTCAAACTGAGACATAAAATTTGTCTAGCATGTTGTTCATTGTTTTTCTTCCCAAGGAAGCCACATTTATGGCATATACACAAATGAGCTGAAAACCTAGGAAGCATGGACACTTCCCTAGGCCTCCCGTACCCGTGTCGGACACGTGTCGGACACCGACACTCGTCGGACACTCGCCGGACACGCACCGGACACGCATGTGCCGTGTCCTACGTGCTTCCGGGAGCTAGACACGGTCGGACACTCGCCGGACACTCCTCGGACACTCGTCGGACACTCCTCGGACACTCGGGACACTGCGGGTTGATGGACTGTTCGATATAGGGTCGGGTTACAAGCTGTGGTGATTCGGTTTTGGCTTTAACCTATTTGATCATCTGAGATTATAACCTCAGAGAATCAGATAGGTTAAAGCCAAAACTGAATCGCAGCCGTTCTTTTGCATGCCATTTGGACCTGAGTGTGATTCACTTGTCAGGATGGTTATGATGAACGGTTACGATTCAGGTTTGACTTTAACTTATCTTATCCTCTGAGGTTTCAGATAGGTTGAAGTCAAAACTGAAACACAGCCGTTATTTTCCATACCATTTAGAAATGTCTGCGATTCACCGATCGGGCTAGATGTAACTAACGATAGCGATTCAATATGTATTAAATTTTCATTTTAGTTGTTTTCTACGAGGTTTTTTCGGTTATTGAAATATATATGAATTGCAAACATACATAAAATATAAATTTAAAAATATTCATTTATTTTGCCGTGTCCCCGCCGTACCCGTGTCCTCATTTTTTAGGATTTGCCGTGTCGGCGAACCCGTGTCGTGTCGTACCCGTGTCCCCGTACCAGTGTCAGTGCTTCTTAGCTGAAAACTTACACAGTACCCAATATATACCTATTCTTCCCAAAAACAACGAATATGGCCCTATTTATTTGGTTTCGGATTTATAAATTCTTCTTCGACGTTCATTACTATTATGGGCTATCTTCGATGCCAGTGCAAGCCTTTTCATATCTTTGCTAACGACTTCGATCTATATTTAGGTCTTTCCCTATTCTTTCTTCACCCCTTCACATCATGGTTTCAAATTTCAACTGGAATTATGAAATTTCGATGAAATATTTCGGTTTTGGTCATGAACGAAATGAAAAGAGGGTCGAAACCCAAATTCGGTCAAAATTTCGGTCAATTTCAGTTTCTAATCTCTGAACCAGAACTGGAACCATAAAGTTTGGTTCATTTCGGTCAAAATTTTAAAATCCGGTCAAAATTTTGGTTTAGGCTTGGACAAAAACCCGATACGAAACCGAAATTTAAAACCTTGCTTCACAATAATCTCTGTCATAAACATAAAATAACCAAAAGGCCTAATTGCATTTCTTTGCACAACCCTTTCCACATCATCCATTCTTTCCTATCAAGACCAGCATGGTCAATAAAAGGTATTGCAATCCACAACTCCCATCCAAGTTTTCACACGTCTGTTCTTTTCACAATCTTCTATACACAGACAATGAGACAAACTCCCTCCTTAATGGAGCCTCACATAGTCTTCACACATAAATCATAAGATCTTGATAAATCAAAATACTACTATGTGAAAGATTTAAATAAATTAGAAATAGAAATAGAAATAGCACCTCCTATTGATTGGTTTACCTCGTGGCTATGTCCGGATATCCCTTGGCTGTGATCAGAATGCATGGAACCTGATTGAATAACCGGTCCTCCGCCAGCCTCTGAAAAATCGCATCCTAATTGGATGCAAATATCCAAATCAGACAAAATCAAAAGAACCAAAAATCAATCAACGACAATGCACAGATGAACTCCAAATACCTTCTCAACTACGATAATATACCGAGCATCTGAGTGGAATACCAGTTTGCTCAACAGATTCAAGTCTCCAGTTATCGGATGCCCAGCAGGTCCAAGCATGGCACAATCAATAACCTCTTGGCCCGGCTCCTTAGTTCATGGTTTGTTTCATAAAATAATAAAAGATGAACTGAAGCTTTATATAAGCTAAGACTAAAAGAACACCCCCATTATTTCTCAAAATAAATAAATAAAAGAACACCCATTACCCAGAAGAAGAAAAAAATTCTCAAGCAGTGTGGTAGACCCGAGTTCCTCCCCAAAAGGTAGGGTATATGAAGACAAAGATCCCCACTCCCATTACTGATGTGGGACTAAACCATGTGAGGACCATGAGGCATAACCATCTCAACAACCCCCCTCACACGGGACACGGGTGGCAAGGACACAATCGGGCAGAGCTCCTGGAGTGGGACCCAGCTATGATACCATGTGATGACCCGAGTTCCTCCCCCAAAAGGTACCTATTGAGGAGGGGAGCAATCGGGTATATTAAGACAAAGATCCTTAGATCCCCACTCCTATTACCGATTTGGGACTAAACCATGTGAGGAATAACCATCTCAACAAGCAGAAACTCACCTGTAACAAGATGCGACCGGCAATGGTCCCTCTGCTCGATGCCATGATTCCGAGGCTCTGCCGAGTACATCGAAGCAGCGCGATGACATCTGAGGGCACGAGACTCGCCATCGAATCGCACGCGTGGAACCCGGATAGAGCAAACGGATGGAGAGAACAATTCGCACCTTGCACGGTCCTATTGACCTGAATCTGGGAGGCGAAGTAGTCGGGCGAGTCGCAGAGCAGCTTATAGAAGAGCTCCCTCTGGGTGACCATCTTCCCCTCGCCGAGGATCCGGAAGCACAGCTCCATCACCTTCCACACTATCGGGAAAATGCAAGACCCAAGAAGCTCAGATTATCTTTACACTTACGGACAAAGATGATTCGGCGGCCTCACCTCTGATGAAGGCCTTGGCGTCATTGGGTCTGGTGAAGGACCGCGTACAGAAGTCGTGGGAGAGGAAAACCGAGGAGACATCGCTGAGCAGCCCGCGGCGCAGGCCGCTGTTGTCGGACCTCCGGCTGATCTGTTGCAGCAGTCAAATTAAGCACATTTTGGTAATCAAGCTAGAGAGAGAGAGAGAGAGAGAGAGAGAGAGAGAGAGAGAGAGAGACCAGGGGGAGATTTGGGATGGCGGGATTGGGGGAGACGAGGATCTCGAGGAAACTGAGGACGGCGACCTCGATTCTTGCGCGGACCTGGGGATGCGATGTGAGAAAGAGAATGGCAGTTTGGGAACTGTGATCGAAGGGGGGAGGGGGGAGGGAAGGGGGCGGTTTGGGGAACCTGCGAGGGTGGGAGGATATCAGCGGAGCAGAGGTGCTGATCGGCGTGGAAGAGCGAGGATTGGCGGAGATCCGACGACGACGACTCCATGGATGATGTGAGGGAGGGAAGGAGGAGCTCTGACGGTTGGGGCGCCGCCATTTTTTTTCCCCGGCGCCGGCTCAATCAATGGCGGGGCTTTTGAACGGGACGGTCTCGGACGTTTTATTTTGAGGGAAATAATTTTTTAGGGGAGGATAGGCTATGGTCCATTTTAACCCTTTCATTTAAGTATAGGTCCATTTTAACTCTTTCATTAAAGGATAAATTCTACAATATTATCATCTTAGTCTTGACCCACGGCTCAGCATATTAATTGTAATGACTCAAATGGCTACTAAAAAGGACCTATACGATCATGTTAAGTTATCAAATTTATCAATTCATCATTCTATTAACCAAAAGATATTGCTTTCATTTGAAACGATTAGTTTCGAAACCGATAATGAAATCAGTATAGCTACTATATTGATTTCACTCTAGCTACTACAGTGATTTCGTCGTGGCTGCTACAATGATTTCGTCGTGGTTGCTCGGGATGCAACTTGGGTCAGGAAAAATCGAGAATCGACCCAACCTGATTTAAATGGGTTGGGTTGGTTAGGGTATTTTGAGTAAACGGGTTGGTTTGGTTCTAAGTTTTGTGAACCCAACTAAATATGGGTCAGTTTCGGGTTGGGGCTCAGGTAAACCCGAATCAACTGGAGAACCAAACCCATATACATTAGATATGTAACATCCGCACCAAACACACAAGATATTGTCCGCTTTGCCCATGCCCATGCCCGCACGAGAACTTCCCAGGGAGGTCACCCATCCTAGGACTGCTCTCGCCCGAGCACGCTTAACTATGGAGTTCTTACAAATTCCGTTGCGGCGCACGGTTTTAAAACGCGTCTTCTATGTTTGGGAGGGAAAATTATATAAGTAGCTCAGGATCTCCTTCTCTCCGGGCGATGTGGGGCTAACTCATGGCCTTGTACACCTCACCTCACCTCATCCATCTTGGCATCCCAGCCTCAGGAGTCTTGGCTCTTGGCTATTGGCTTATTGGATCTTGGTCGTCACAATCCACCCCCCTCAGGGCTACACGTCCTCGTGTAGGGTTAAACCCCCCATAGCGAGGAGAACCGGCTCTGATACCATTTTGTAACATCCGCCCCAAACACACAAGATATTGTCCTCTTTGCCCATGCCCATGCCCGCACGAGAACTTCCCAGGAAGGTCACCCATCCTAGGACTGCTCTCGCCCGAGCACGCTTAACTACGGAGTTCTTAAGAATTCCGTAGCGGCGCACGGTTTTAAAACGCGTCTTCTATGTTTGGGAGGGGAAATTATATAAGTAGCTCAGGATCTCCTTCTCTCCAGGCGATGT
This sequence comes from Chamaelirium japonicum, assembly GCA_947650365.1. NCBI lineage: Eukaryota > Viridiplantae > Streptophyta > Magnoliopsida > Liliales > Melanthiaceae > Chamaelirium > Chamaelirium japonicum. Next base: position 48,677,529 of record OX393555.1, on the reverse strand, counting down.
GGGGCTAACTCATGGCCTTGTACACCTCACCTCACCTCACCTCACCTCATCCATCTTGGCATCCCAGCCTCAGGAGTCTTGGCTCTTGGCTATTGGCCTATTGGATCTTGGTCGTCACAAGATAGACACACACACACACACACACACACACACACACACACACACACACACACACACACACACACACACACACACACATATATATATATATATATATATATATATATATATATATATATATATATATATATATATATATATATATATATATATATATATATATATAGAGGGCTGGGTTCCTATGACATGTCATAGGGAGTACCCTATGACATATGGTGAATTAGTAATGCTAGAATATTTAGAATGTGCTGAATTTTTTTTAGGGTGATCATTTTACCTTAGATAGAATGTCTATAAAAAATCAAAGCATTCTAAAACTTGTTGGGGCATCAAATGCTAGAAGCTTTATCGGCCATCCATTTTAACCGTTAAATTGAAAATCATATTTGATGCCTCTAGAAGTTTTAGAATGAGGCGATTTTTTGCAGGGGTCCTATCGAAGATAGGATGATCATCCTCAAAAAAATTCAGAACATTCTAAATATTCTAGAGTTACTAACTCACCATATGTCATAGGGTACTCCCTATTCCCTATGACATGTCATAGGAACTCATTTCCCATATATATATATATATATATATATATATATATATATATATATATATATATATATATATATATATATATATATATATTATATATATATATATATATATATATATATATATATATATATATATATATATATATGTCATGGGATGAACTTTTAGACTACATCACACTAGCAACCGAGTCGACATTAGTTGTTTGCTAACATTGAATCAACTACCAAGAGAACTCAACCAGTGGCTAAAGCCTAAAGCCCAACGTGGACCTCCAGCTTGGTAGTAAATAACCAATGGTCATTATTTTTTTAGACTAGCTACCAACCCGAGAACCAATCCGATCTTAGTGTGGGTTGGGTTGGTTCGGGTTTATGCCCAAGTCGGGTTAGTTTGGGTTTCAATATGGTAGAACCGAACTAGATCGGGTCGGTTTTGGGTTGGCTCAAACCCGAACCAACTAGACCCAAGTTGCAACCCTATTGGTTGCTACAATGAAATCACTGTAACACCGAGTACAGTTTTATATATCTTTATATCATTTTAAAACATTGTAGCAGCTACAAGGAAATCGTGCTAGCAGTGATTTTACTGTAGCTGCTACAATGATTTAAAATGATACTCAAACATATAAAATGGTACTCAATTCTCTATAATGATTTCAAATGATACACAATTTCCTATAGTGATTTCAAATGATACTCAACTCCCTACAGTGATTCAAAAATGTACTCAATTCCCTATGGTGATTTAAAAATGGTACTCAATTCCCTACAGTGATTTAAAAAGGGTACTCAATTCCCTACAGTGATTTTAAAATGGTACTCAATTCCCTATATTGATTTCAAATGGTACTCAATCTATATATCTATACTAAAATGGAAGCCTCTCTCCGTGTCATGACACGTGGACGTCTTTTAAAGAGCTATAATTCTTCTTTCATGTGTGAACGCGACTTTCTTTTAAATCCATTTAAAAACCTACCATAAAGATGATAAACTTTCACTCAATGGCATTTAATGATCATTTGATGTTAATCTCTCTCTCTAACAAGTGAATCACACTCACTTCAGATTTCACACTTCTTCGAACAGTTGTGATATCGTCTTTGCCAAATGACATGCATCAAGCACATTCGGGCATTGCCTGGGTTTCTTACTAGTTTCCTACAGTAATTCAAATATGGTACTCAATTCCCTATAATGATTTAAAGTAATGAAATTATTGTAGTTCACTGTAGTGGTCACGGTAAAATTCACTATAGTAGCCATGACAAAATCACGATAGCAGCTACCGTGAAATTCATTGTAGCAGCTACAGAAAAATCAATGTAGCATCCTGTGGCACGATAGCAGCTACTATGAATTAATATAGGAAGATCATGGGTATTTTTGGTATTTAAAAAAAATATGTCATCCAAAACAGTTATTATTAAACATCTTCTACATACAAATCGTTAAAAACGATAATTCTTGAATAAACTTTGATTTCATGGACCTATGCATATTTAAAAAATTAGCTGACCAACAAATCATAAGGGTGCTATATACTGGAGCTATACTTAATTTTCTGAATTTTTTACATGCCCCACAAATTTTTAAATAGAATTATTTCCCCTTGTTCTCAATCACTAATGGAATATGTTAAAAGGTTTGCTCTATCTGCACCCACCAGAATCAATTTAGCACCCGAATTTTTTATTTCTTATTTTAGCACCCCAATCCCCTCCCCCCTCCCCCCCCCCCCCCACCCCCCCATCTCCGTCCTCGTCGGTCCCTATTTTACGCCCAACTCAGCCACCTACATTGTCCTCCTTCCTCTTTCTCCATGACGGAACCTTAAGCCAAAACATGTCAACGGTTGCACCGTCAACATTTCATTGGGCAACTGTCGACATGTGATTAGGGTTTCAGAGCAGGAATATCGAGGAGGAAGGAGCAAAACGAAGGAAGGAGGAAGAAGGACGAGGAGGAGGAAGATAAAGGAAGAAAGAGAGGGGGGGGGGGGGGGGGTGGGGGGGGGGAAGGGCTAGGGATGGCGGGAGATGCGGTGGCGTCGGGGGCTCAAAAGGCAGAGGTAAGGGATGGGGATAGTTTGGGATTATACGATATGCCAATACAGAAGTAGAAGAAAAAAGAATAAAAAAACTTTATGCATCAAAAAAAATCTAGGTGCCTGGCTTAAAGTGGGTGCAAATAGAGCACACCCCGTTAAAATGACAACTATACCTTTCCTTATACCCTCAATCCTTCTTACATATTTTTGAAGGGGAAACTTATAGGGGAGGGAGCTAGTGGAGGCATCAACTGCGATTGAGAAGAAAGAGACGGTGACGAAGGTAGCACAACTTGCAAATCTCAGTCCCAACCATCTTTGGTCGGCTTCCTAGTTCTTCCATCAGGACCCCTACCCCCTCTAGCAATGGGAAAAGGAGGAAGAGTCTGGCCTCGTTGACGTACGGGAGGTATGTTCAGCACTACCCACCTCCAACCGGTGGCCTCGTCAACAAGAAACCAACGTTTAATTTGGATGTATTCAAGGATGTGGGGTATAGAAAAAAAGAGAGGCATCTTTGGGATGGCAGTGGGGCATGATCCAAGAAAACGGGGGGTGTATTAAAGTTTGAAAGAAAATAGGGGCCAATTACATATCTATGGGGTATGTATAAAAGTTCCCTTATTTTGTTATTATCAGTTGATTAACTCTTTATCTTTTTTTGGAAACTTCTATGATCCATACTTGGGGATGGCTTATGGTGGATCTCAGGCAATCACCTAGGGTTCATCCCATAGCCCCTAAAATAATGCTCCTACCGTTAGGATGCAAAAAAAATAAGATGGATGGTGGAGATGTGTTCGGTATGGTACCAAATTTTGCAATTCAGTACCCAAAGTGGTGCCATTTTTTTCTCTCTCTCCTTTTGTTGAGGAGAATAAGCCCAGTTCATTATATATATATATATATATATATATATATATATATATATATATATATATATATATATATATATATATATAATTGAATCCTCTCTCCCGTGTTGTGACACGTGGATGTCTTTTAAAGAGCTAAAATTCTTCTTCTGTGTCTGAACGCGGCTCTCTTTTAAATCCATTTAAAAACCTACCATAAAGATGATAAATTTTCATTCAATAGCATTCTATGGTCATTTGATGTTAATCTCTCTCTCTCTCTCTCTCTCTCTCTCTCTCTCTCTCTCTAACAAGTGAATCACACTCACTTCAGATTTCACACTTCTTCGAACAGTTGCGATGTTGTCTTTGCCAAATGACGTGCATCAAGTACATTTGGGCATTGCCCAGGTTTTATACTAGTATATATGCTAAAATTGAAGTCTCTTTCCCGTGTTGTAACATGTGAACCTCTTTTAAAGAGTTATAAATTTTCTTCCGTGTGTGAATGCGACTCTCTTTTAAATTCATTTAAAAACCTACCATAAAGATGATATATTTTTATTCAATGACATTTAATGAACATTTGATGTTAATCTCTCTTTCTCTCTCTCTAACAAGTGAATCACATTTACTTCACATTTCACACTTCTTTGAATAGTTGCGATGTCCCTTTGCCAAATGGCGTGCATCAAGCACATTCAGGCATTGCACGAGTTTCTTACTAGTATCTATACTAAAATGGAAGCCTCTGTCCTGTGTTGTGACACGTGGACGTTTTTTAAAGAGCTAGAATTCTTCTTCCGTGCATGAACACTCGCGTGTTTAAATCCATTTAAAAACCTACCATAAAGATGATAAATTTTCATTCAATGGCATTTAATTGTCATTTGATGTTAATCTCTCTCTCTCTCTCTCTCTCTCTCTCTCTCTCTAACAAGTGAATCACACTCACTTCATATTTCACACTTCTTCGAACAGTTGCGATATCGTCTTTGTCAAATGGCATGCATCAAGCACATTCGAGCATTGCCCCGGGTTTCTTACTAGTTGAGACTAATAGTAACCCCCCCCCCCCCCCCCCCCCCCCCCCCCCCCCCGCGAGTTATTCAAGAGTGTATAGGAAAAAAGGGAAAATTCCGAGTGGGTTGGTGCACATTCCCGGAGGGATTAGTTTGAGGCCGAAGTGGGTCCCATTGCCTGAAAGGTTTCGGGACACCCGCTGATGTCAATTTTTTTTGCCAAATTGCAAGTTTTGCAGTAAATTGGGCCCGGCCAGTGAGATTTCAAGAATGCACTTATCTTCCGATGCTGTATTCCCAATTCACAACCCGATTTGACGGCTGCAGTTTCAGCTTCCTGTTATGTGTCGAGCCTGAGTGTGAGGAGCCACATGGAAGCTAAGGATGGAGAACCTACGTCACAAGAGTAAAATCGGAGAAACTTTTTTAGGGCCTGTTTGGTTACGCTCCGGTTCGAGGATTCTGGAAGTCCAGAATCTCTAAAAACAACAAAGAGCATGTTTGGATACAACCGAATCCCAAAAAGTATTTATGTGGAAAGCCCAAAATATACTTTTGAGAGCCATTTTTCTGGAGCCCAAAAATCGAGGCTCCTCAAGAGCCCTTTTTTGGGATTTTGGAATTCGGGACTCATAGAATCCTAGAATCAAAATCCTATCCAAACAGGACCTTATTGGCCGACCAGCCGATTTGGAAAACCAACCAATCGGCCCAGGGATCTGAAATCAGGCATACTGGAAGACCGGTTGAATCTTTATACACCGATCGAATGTGTTTACTTGCATCGGTGTAGTCAGGATCGAGATAAACTAATCGATCAAAACTCCCATCCGACCTATCAGTTTTGATTGTTTCAGGGATCTGAGCTGTTACCGATTTTGGACTTATAACTAATGAAACCCTGAGTATATAAAGGGTTGTGAGAGGTGTAGAGACTAATTAGAGATCATTATACCTCGAGATTAGGGTTCCGGGAAGAACCTTGAAGGCTTGTGACATGGAGAAAGAGGATACTCTTGTAATCAGGGAATTGATCGATTATTTTGAAGCATAATCAAATCAGGCGTGAAGGGAGGGCATAGGCAAACATTGTCGAACCTCGGTAAATCTTTGCCTTTCTCTTGTGGTTAGCACACAAGTGCATGCCGAATGTCAATCAGGACCGTCAAGGTAACGATCTTGGATACAGAAACCGGTTCATTCGCGCAGCATATAGAAGCAAGGGTTAACATGGTCTTTAGCATCCAACCAATGTATGAAATTGTGTTTGCAATTAATTCAGGTCTTTTTTTTTTTTTGAGATTCGCGGGTGCCCTGAAACATTTCGGGCAAAAACCCACTTCAAGCTCGGACTAATCCCTCCGGGAGTGAAGCTCGACCCACTCAGCTATTACCACTTCACTCAAGCGAGGGGAGTCGAATCCACAATCTCCTCACCAAAGCATCGGTTGCTTTGCCAACTATCATTTCCCTAGTGGGTAATGCACACCAGGGGATCAGGGAGTCTCCAAGGCTCCAATAGGGAGTTAAAAGAGGTTACATTAGGGTCCATTCTTTTGCCGAGTAATGCTTTACTAACGGAATTTAATTGCATGGGATATCCAGTGCTCGAGACATTAGATGTCTCAAGAGATTAAGTTAACCTTGTTATTTTCAGCTAGAAAAAGGGTTAAATGTTTCTCTAACATCTATTTTTGGCGTTCTTTGTGACATGGGACATTTTGGATTACAACATTTGGGGTGACCGGACGATCGCGATCTCAAAAGGAACAAAACCCTAGGGCGGGCGATCAGGTTCTCAAAGAACGAAGACTCTGCGCAACATCGTATATCAAGTTAAGTGAAGCAGCTAGGAAAATAAATGTCCGACCAATTTTGGTGGGACACCAATGTGCCACCAAAGTAGGAGAAAAAGTGATTGTTGGAAATTGGTTTAACTGGGACACTGGACAAAAGAACAAGGCACGAAGTGAGTTTTCCTGGATAAACCAATGCCAACCTAATTTACTCGCCAAAGAGACGAACCCTTACATAATTATGCTTCGATGAGTAATCAACAATGGAAAGGAGCCGAGTCAGTGCAAAATCTGAGGTCAGATTTGCTTTTCAGATCATCGACAACTCTAGGAAGATAAGGTTCATACAAGGATAAAGGATTTGGGAGGAAGCTAAGGATTATGGATGATTTAAAAAAAAAACGGCTAGCAAATTTGGGTTCAGGTTCAGACCGAGCGAAAAACGAGCTGGTTCGGGTTTGCCAGTTCGACCATTTCGGATAAAATATTAGAAATAAAAATCCAGAAATTTGCATCCAATCGGCGAACAACAACAAGAATTGATGGCCTAGCAACTCATGTATCAGATAAGCAGTCTCATGAAGTAGGCTTTCATATGGTGCAGACCTTCAAAGGCATTGTAAACTGTAGCAAAACAACTATTCAAATGCCCTTGGAGCTAATTTCTCCTTCTAAGGCTCCTCACCAAGTGCAAGTAGGCGTTCGTGAATTATCAGGCGAGGGGACAAAATTTGGAGTCCAGAAAAAAAAAAAAAAATCGACGAAGTTCGGAATGAGTTTGGCAAAAGTTTGGAAACATAAATCATGAAAAGTATTATATTACATTAGCGATTCTGTATAAATAGACATCAATATATATATATTTTTTCACTAAAATAAAGTATCGCATAGAAACTAGTTGAATTCGTGAATTATCCAGAAAACTCTGAATAATTCAAGAACGATCAGGGAGTTATTCGGGCACGCCCTAGGCCGCCGAAATATTGGGAGAATAATTCGTTCACCTTCAAGTTCGCGAATTATTCATGGATTTTTCAAAGAATCGGAGAATATTGTTACTATGACCAAGCATGGCACCTACTCGTTGTCGCTAACGAAGCATGTTACTCCTCTTTAACCACTTCATTCGTGTTATTGTCGTTGATCATATCATTACAGCATGAAAGTAATATCTAATTTGTATGGGTATTGACAAGGATCAATATTTGGCACTTGTGTATCGTAGTATCGGATACTCCAAAGACTCACGGAAAAAAATAAATAGAAAGAGAAAACTATGCAACATCTATATATTTGTCTGTGTGAATATGCATAAATTTGTCTTAAAATAACACTCGAAGGAAATGTGTTCATAAGTTCCTCGATATAGATAGTAGAATAAGGCTTAATGTCTTGTAACAACTTCCCTAGTTTCTTTTAAGTATGTTTTTGTTTCTTTCTAGTGATCTAATGGTTAGAGTAGCAAAAGCATAGAAGGTATTGGATTTTTTAGATCCAATTTGCAAGCATGTAGGGTGTCGTTTATTTAAAACGACCATTCTATGTTTAGAAGAATTCAGAAAAACCTTACAACTACAAATACAGGTTCGAACATTTATTTTACTTTTTTATTGTACATTTTTACTATGATTGGATTTTTGCCTTTATTTTGAGCTTCAGTTTGATCCGGACTTAGCCCAGATGTGTTCATTTGGTTCACAATAAAGAAATGGGTGTTAATATTTTCAAACTATGCCTGGATGGGCGAGACAAAGCTACTATAGGAGTTCCTTGACGACCACTTGATGGAGTCTGAGTTCTTTCGAGGCCGGGGGGGAGGGCTAATGCAACCAGTAATTAGTGGCTGCCAGTTTCAATCTTTATTTATTATCCTTTCGTTGTACTTTTGCTATTATTTTTATTTCTTCCCTTATTTGGATGCATCATTTGGGATGTTATCAGTTGATGCCGTTGTGTGGGGAATGTCCATAGCGATGTTTGGGTGCTTTCGGCTCGATCCGGGCTAATCTAGATGTGTTTATTTGGTCCATAAAAAATAAATAGGCTAATAGGGCAACACGAGCGATCTATGGTCGGGAATAGACTTGATCCAAAAGCAAATAGGGCTAAAGTCATTTGGTAATTTGGTACTACACAGGCTTCGTTAGGCTCAAATAAGCCCAAATCCCCCTGGATCCATGAGGAACCCTCTCCATCACGCCCTGCCCTCACTATCCCCCTATCAAGGTCTGTGCCTATGCATACCCACCCCTCTCTTTTCCGCAAATAAGCCCACAGGTGGGAAGCTCTCGTAACCCCACGGAGCCCCTTCTCTCTCTCTCTCTCTCTCTCTCTCCTCCCTTGGTTTCTTCATTCGCTTTGATCTATACCCTTCAATCTTATGGCCTGCACCTATAAAAGAGAAAAAGAATTAGAGAAATTCAAATCAAAATCTTTTCGAGAAACCCTAAGAAGACGACAGCGACTACCCTCCTCCTCTCCCTTATGGGATTGGTACCTAGCTTGTGAACCAAAGGATCTTGCGATTTCCGACGACCAGCCTTGCTCTGCCAGAGGACTCCTTGATGTCTTCATCAAATCCACGGTGATTTCGACCCTACAACCTTTTATCTTCCTCGTCCTTGTTCACCATCACTTCCATCTCCATTAAAATATGCCCCTTATCTTTCTATCTTTGATGCTCCTTTATCCTACGATGCCACATCAGTGCCCTGAACTTGCCTAGATCTTCACCAAACTAAACCTTGACTAGTTGAAAGCCCATATGCATTAGCATTTGTTTCTTATAAAATATGATGTTGTAATTGAACTTATTTACCTATTCTTTCAGCTTTAGGTGAATGAATATTAATCCATCTTGTTAGATCTTGATCTTCACTAAATATTGTTTCATGCATTCAAGTTTTATATTACATAATCAATGTATGCAGTCCTCTGAGTTGTTTTTATGCGTGATAGCGATGATTAACCCTATCTTAGTTGATTAAGGGTTGCCAAGTGAGTTAGGATTATAGTGTGCCTCTTTGGTGCCTACATCCCAAAAGGGAATTTATGATCATTTAGGTGTACAACATGTGAACCTCCTTATTCCCTTTCTGTCCGACGCAGGTCACATTTTTATCCTTTCTGACTCTGTTGTGATGTGTATCACTGTATTTACCCCCGCTAGCGGAGAGTTTCATAAGATTCTGAAGAGTTCCAAGATGATAAATGTGTTCGAGACCGATACTTTTAACAGTTTGCAGAATCTAGGTTGCAAAAGATACACAAGGAAAGCAAGATAATTGTTATTACTCTATTAAACTCACAAAACTGACAAGTTGTATGTAGTAAACTGATGTACAAATGCAATACTGATATATACAACACTATTATCTCAATGAAAAGCATGAAACACCTACTTTCACTTGAAGAACAATGGATGCCTTCTCACCTCATCACTAATAGTGAATAGCCCAACATAATAACATGATGATGAAGTGGCAACGTAACACAACTGATGTAGGAGGAATTAAAAAGAGAGAGCTCTAATACCAAAGTGAAAGGACATGTCTAGATCTAAGTTTCGTTGGAACTAGGGAAAAAGTGAGTAAGAAATTGTAAGGGGCTTTAGATTTGATATTGATCTGAAATTGCATAATAAAATTGGTTTGAGGAAACAAAAAAGTGGTCTAGAGATTGTCTACAATCAAGAGGATCTATGAAAAGCTAGGAAGCACGGACACTTCCCCAGGCCTCCCGTACCCGTGTCAGACACTTGTCGGACACAAGCTACCTAAGAGGATTAGATAGGTTGAAGCTACCTAAGAGGATTAGATAGGTCACAAGCTACCTAAGAGGGTCACAAGCTACCTAAGAGGATTAGATAGGTTGAAGCTAAAACTGAATCGCAGCTGTTCTTTTGCATGTCATTTGGGCATGAGTATAATTCACTTGTCAGGCTAGTTGTAACGGACGGTTACGATTCAGTTTTGGATTTAACCTATATGATCCTCTGAGTTTTCAGATAGGTTGAATCCAAAACTGAAACACATCCGTTCTTTTCCATGCCATTTAGGGCTGTATGTGATTCACCAATCGGGCTGGATGTAACTAATGGTTGCGATTCAATATGCATTAAAATTTTATTTTAGTTGTTTTCTATAAGATTTTTTCGGTTATTGAAATATATATGAATTATGAACACACATAAAATATAAATAAAAAATATTAATTTATTTTGTCGTATCCCCGCCGTACCCGTGTACTCTTTTTTTAGGATTAGCCGTGTCAGCGTACCCGTGCCGTGTAGTAACCGTGTCCCCGTACCAGTGTCAGTGCTTCTTAGATGAAAAGTGATCAAGAGATTGCCTACTAACAAGAGAATTAAGAATCTCTTAACAGTTTTACGAGAAACAAGAATTAGTGGTGGAAATCACAATAGGTACTTATGCAGGAATTTTAGTGATTTGAAGGGGTGGGATGAGTTTTCAAAGGATTCTAAGTGTCAAGATGAATCTATTACATAAATTAGAACTACAAGAAGGAAAAAAGGACAAGTTCTAGCAGCCTCAGACTTCTAGTATGGGAACTAAGGAGCCATACATTAGCTTTTCCGAGGCATCATGTGAAGGATTTGCGGTAGAAAATTACAGCAAGGAGATTTTTTTCATAAATCCATGTTTGTAGATATACACAACCAAACTTACCAAATACAATCCTAATTATCTTAAAATTCCCTAATCAAATATACTACACACTAATAATCTTTCAAACACTTTATAAATAATACACTTACTTAAAAATGGCTAGGAAAATAGGTCTGAGTGTTACAATAAAAACAAGCCAAAATCAACTAATTAGGACTTCAATTTCATAAAAACTAGGAATTGTGACTTCTTCAGGAAATTCTTCACTATATAGGAATCTTACTCATTTAGGTATTCTAATTTGAGTAGGAATATTATTTCTAAAGGAATTCTACGTTGAATATGAATCTGAACTCATCAAAGTAACAAGGAATCCTACTTCTAAATAGGAAGTTGGAAACCCAAAAAAAAATATATGAAACCTCTTCTTCATTCCTGCACATTGATTTGCATCATTTGCTTCCGTGCGCAAACTCGTCCCGAGTTCATATAGATCGTCAAAACATTCTGATCATGTTCAATTACAGTTCATATAGGGTCTGATGAAGTCCCACCAACGAAAGACGAATCATACTAAAATTATATCATGGATCCCACACAAGGTGAGGAGTCTTCCTACAGGAAAATGATATAGCCACTTATATCAGGAGCATGGTACCCATGCAGAGGCTTACAGTTTTGCTAAATATAGGTAGCAATAGCACGAGAATCCACACAAAGTCTGAGTATGAGCGTGCGAGCATTAACATACTACAGGTCATACACAGGCAAACACTTGCACGCATCAAGATATTCGAAACTAAGGTATACTAGGGAGATCATTGGCGTCCGCTGCACTCGCATATAAGTGGCGAGGTAGGTGGTATAGAATAGGCTCAAAAAAAGTAAAATCAATCTCAGAGGAATTGCCACAATCCTTCAGAAGTCCAAATTCTATATTAACTTCCATCACATTCTCATCTATTGTACAATAATCTCAAGCAGCTCTTCTGCATTAATTTCCTCTTCCCAATCATCCTGGAACTCTTTTCTGCATCCTTTGACTCTTAGATAACCTCTCAGGTCAACCCTTCAAGTATCGGAGAGTTTTTGACGATGGCTCATATGGAATGTCCGCCTTCTTAGATTCTTCCATGATGCCCTCCTCTTTACTCTTAATCTTGATTACAAGCAATCAAAGAATATTAGAATCTATATACTTTTTTTTCATGTTTTTCATCAAATTTCATCGATGTCAAGCTAAACATTCAACCAAGGAATATTGTTTGCCTCTCTATCCTAAGGAACATCTCAATTATTGATCCATGGTCGACAATAAGTGTGATCTCTGTAGTTATCACATCACACCAAATACTATCTTCGTAGGCGCCAATCTTGAAGGAAAGTGGGCACAGCTTAGTGATGGGGATAACTGTATTAATCTCGTATACAACCTTATATGGATTCAGATGCAACCCAACTGACAAGTTTTAACTTATTAACCACAAGTTTCAGTAAAAAATTCCTGCCCACCCCACATCAATGATCAAATTGCATACTTCCTCACCACATATAGCTCTTGCGTGGAACAAAGGGAACTCAATATGTACATATATCGAAGTACTGACATAGTCATGCATGAAGACCCACAAGCATCAAATTAAGATTGTGGCGAGAAAGAAAAGGTCATGTTCGTGATGCATGGAATCGTTGATTTAGCAAAGAGGCTTCACAGGAGTTGCTTGTGCCAATATAAGGGGAGTAACGGATAAGTTTTAGGCCCAAAATTTACATTAAGTCAAGTTATATATATATATATATATATATATATATATATATATATATATATATATATATATATATATATATATATATATATATATATATATGAACCTTTCGTTTGGTCTCCAAGGAGTCTTAGTTTAAGCGGCTTTTTTTAGTATTTTAGATGCAATTTTTTTTTACTATATTCAGGTTGTTTATTGCAAGTGAAAAGTCTAACTTTAGTAAGATCATGTTTCAAAAGGTCCTACTTTAGTAGTGCATTAAGTTAGGACTTAGGAGGGCTTTAAGTAAACTAAAATTGGTTTCTAAGTTAGTTTGGGATCCAAATCTGCACATGTAATGGGAATAATGGATTTCATATGGGGAGTCCTAATTCCTTTGGAAAGGGGCGAGACATAATGGGCGGCAGTACTAACAAAGGCAACCCTTTTCCACAAGACTTCTTACATAGTTTTAAGGTTCCAAGCTTTTGACTTCTATTTATTAGCCCAGTCATGAACCAACCTGGTTGAAGCCATGGTCTACCTGAAACCTAAACCCAAACACTTGTAATCTATTTGAAGGCCCCACAGCCTCATAATGAATGGAATGAGATTGCACTTCTGATAAATTCTTTGAATTGTTGCTACAATAACCTGGCTGTGATGCCTCGTTCCACCTGTTGATCCAACGTCAAGAGTTCTCTCAGTGCAAGGCTATGAGATCGGTGTAGTGTGAGGCCTCACCTTTATCACAGTTTTAGTTAATTATTATTAATATCATTCATTATCCTCCTTATCATCTGAAAGTGTTCACAAAATTTCAGTCCACCTAAACCCTAATCCAACCCAAATTTCTTAACTTACTTGTGGTTGCCCAGATAATCAACATCCGAAATTATGGACGGTCAATCCATTATACCCTGATATGGCCACCCAAAAAATTCCCATTTGGCCTAAAATGTTAACCATTTACCAAAGTGTGTTCCCTTAAAATATTATAATTTTTGGACATATTTTGCTATAGAAAACTTACGATTTTGAGACCTCTATCCACTGTTCTAAAAGCGGTTCGGGCGCCCGCCTAGGCGTTTTGGGCCTTAAACCGCATTGCCTAGGTTGAGACCGCTTTCCTCGATATCCATAATAGAAAGGCCATCAAAATTATCGTCAAAAGTAGTCATTTGAAATTTCCTTTCTCCCATTCTTCCACTTATTCATTTTCTTCATTTTAATTCTCTTTTTTTTTATAACTAGTACACTAGTGTGTAGTGGCTCCCTTGACCCACTATGACCACTTGAAAGAATAATGATAACGACACCCTTGATCCATTGTAAACTTCTGGAAGAAGGATGACACTGTAAACATAATAGTTATGCAAATTCTAAATAAAATATTTTATAAAATTTTGGGCGCCTCAATCTCTAAGTGCCCGCCTAGGCACCCACCTTACCGCCTTGAAACTCCCCTACTACCTTAGTTTCGCCTAGCGCTTTTGAAAACGTTGCCTCTATCAGTGTCCAACAAAACCCTACATTCTGAAATTTTGTCCGAAAACCATAGTTTGCCACTCTGAGTCGTATCATACATCTATTTGGTATTAGTGCAATCCCTATGTCTTCTTCCTATATCATATGTAGTATCAAAGCTTTAGGTTTAGTCACCGGGATAGGAGAGTTGGCAAGCAACTAATGCTTGGGTGAGGAGGTTGTGTGTTCGACTCCTCCCCCCTGCTTTACCTAGGAGTGCGGTGGGAACTTCCGAGTGGGCCAGGCTTCACTCCCGGAGGTATTAGTCCGAGCCTGAAGTGGTCCTTGCCCGAAAGGCTTTGGGACACCTGCCGATCTCAAAAAAAAAAGCTATAGGTTTGGTCACTGTAGACACACGAATTTTGTCGGACCCGAACCCGACTTATGTGGGCCGACGCGGATGCAAACCCGACACGCGGACCCGACTCGCACGCACCGGTGCGGACCCGGACCCGACTCGCACCCAGCAAAGAGGAGCGGACCCCACACTTCAAGGGGGGCCGGCCCCTACTAGGGTCCGAACCCCATGGGGCCGGCCCCTACTAGGACGCGAGCCACATGGGGGCCGGCCCTACTAGGACCCGAACCCCATGGGGGGCCGGCCGGCCCTGCAAGGAAAGGAAAGAAAAGAAAAGAAAGAAAAGAAAAGGAAAGAAAAGAAAAGGAAAGAAAAGGAAGAAAAGGAAGTAAGAACCGCCATGCGCGGGGGGAGGTTGCGTATGACGTCTGCACACACGCGGATCTGCGCCGATCCCTCGATCCGACGCACAAGAAGAAGCGCCCGATCGCCATCGATTTCGTGTGCGAAATCCAGCCATAATTACCTCGCCAGAAAAGGAAAACGAATAAGTGTTATTCCCCTCATCAATGGATGAATAAATCCAGGGTAATTATGAGAGAGATAGAAAAGGGATTTAAAATTAAAAGTTCCCATATATCTCTCCCCACCCCTTTGCCTATAAATAGAGGGGGTGGGGGAAGATTCAAGAGGTCGATGGTTGAAGACTGAAGACGAAGCGCGGGAGCTCTGCAGAAGAGGAGACGCTTCTTAATCGACCCAAGGCTTCACGAGTCACGGTCAATCATGTCCCGTCGGGATCGGCTTACCGAAAGCTCTCATCAACGTGAAGACCCTTGCACACGAAGATCAAGACATCGACTCCGTGCACGCTTCTTCATCGACCCAAGGCTTCACGAGGCACGGTCAAGCCTGTCCCGTCGGGATCGGCTTACCGAAAGCTCTCATCAACGTGAAGACCCTTGCACACGAAGATCAAGACTTCGACTCCGTGCACGAAGAAGAAAGCTCGGAGAAGAAGACCCTTCGACTCCGAAGACGCCAGAAGCAAAGGCCGGAGAAGAAGATCGGAGCGGCACTACCTCGTCGTCTCCAACAAGCCTTCGACTCCGATCAAGCCCAAAAGCCCGGAGAAGAAGAGGAGCGGCACTACCCCGTCGTCTCCAACAAGCTTTCGACTCCGATCAAGCCCAAAAGCCCGGAGAAGAAGAGGAGCGGCACTACCCCGTCGTCTCCAACAAGCCTTCGACTTCGATCAAGCTCAAAAGCACGGGGAAGAAGAACGAAGCGGCGCTACACCCGTCATCTTCAACAAAGCCTTCGACTCCGATCAAGCTCAAAAGCCCGGGGAAGAAGAACGAAGCGGCGCTACACCCGTCATCTTCAACAAAGCCTTCGACTCCGATTACGCCGAATATGCCCGGAGAAGAAGCCAACGCCACAAAGGTCGATGGTTGAAGACTGAAGACGAAGCGCGGGAGCTCTGCAGAAGAGGAGACGCTTCTTCATCGACCCAAGGCTTCACGAGGCACGGTCAAGCCTGCCCTGTCGGGATCGGCTTACCGAAAGCTCTCATCAACGTGAAGACCCTTGCACACGAAGATGAAGACTTCGACTCCGTGCACGCTTCCTCATCGACCCAAGGCTTCACGAGGCACGGTCAAGCCTGTCCCATCGGGATCGGCTTACTGAAAGCTCTCATCAACGTGAAGACCCTTGCACACGAAGATCAAGACTTCGACTCCGTGCACGAAGAAGAAAGCTCGGAGAAGAAGACCCTTCGACTCCGAAGACGCCAGAAGCAAAGGCCGGAGAAGCTCGTTGCGGCACTACCCTGTCGGCTCCAACAAATCCTCGATCCCGATCAAGCTCCAAAGCCCGGAGGAGAGAAACGAAGCGTCATCACCCCGTCGTCTTCAACAAACGCCTGCGCCATCCACGAAGAAGAAAGCCTGGAGCAGACCGTCTGAAGCGTCGTTACCCCCGCCGTCTTCATCAACAAAAGCCGACGCTACAACCGTCGCACGAAGACCTTCGCTACCCTCGTCGTCTTCATCAACAAAAGCCGACGCTACAACCGTCGCACGGAGACCGTCGCTACCCTCGTCGTCTTCATCAACAAAAGCCGACGCCACAACCGTCGCACGGAGAGCGGTGCTACCCCCACTATCTTCGAAAGCATTCTTCGACTCCGATCACGCCAAAGAAGCCCGGAGAAGAAGAGAAGTCCAGTCGACACGCAAACCGTCGAAGCACCGGAGAAGTAAGCCCACGTCGTTCGAAGAATAAGATCGAGTTGACGCTGAAGCTAAAGCCAACGCAAGAAGCCAAAGCAAAGCCCCAGTAAAGCCCGCGCCAAAGCAACGCAAGTGCCAAAGCCAAGCGACTACGCCGGCCACGAGCAAAAGCACCGCACGTTCTAGCCGATACGACGCGAAGTCCGGAAGAACGAAAGCATCGCAAGTCTCTCCCGGCTACGTCCAAGTGCAAGCGCCGAAGCAAAGCAAAAGCCAGAGCCACGCCGGAGCCAAGCCAAAGCCAAAAAACCGAAGCCAAAGCCGACGCCAAAAGCACGATCGACGCCACGAACCGACGATTAAGGACGCCGAGGTCAAGCAAGGAGCGAGGAAGACACGAAGACCGAGGAACGAAGCCGGAAAACCCCCTAGCCGAGAAAGCGCGAAGCACGGAAGGGACAAAGCGACGGTGGACATTCCTTAGCCTCTCCAAAACCCTCACCCTGTAAAGACCCCTGTCCTGGGCAGCCCCTTCAGAGCTCTCGCACGAACACCACGTGGAGACGCGGATCAAAGGGATCCTCCAGAAGATCTTTCCCACAATCCCCTGATCAAAACTCGCCGCAACCCGGACTCGCTAAACCCGAGCCACCCGGGTCCCGGCCACACTTGTAATCTGATTTTGCGCAATAAAGACGACCCGTGCTTTTTTCCGCGCATACAGATTTCTGGCACGCCCGGTGGGACATCTTCTCCTTTCATCCGTACGACTGAAGAAGCTGCTTGAAGTTTGCAATGGCCGGGACAAGCAACGATGCGTTTGCTCCAAGCCTTTCACCGATCGCCGAGTCTCCTCTACTCCGACACAGTGATCCAGTAAACCCGGAGGGTGATGCTCCCCCGATGGTACGCGTCTACACTCGGCGTACTCGAACCCTTGCGGATGTCTTCACACCAGAAATTACTGCCGAAAATGCTCGTCAAAACGCCGATGAGACCTTGGTGCATGAAGAAACGTGCTTCGATCCTGGAGTCCATGTCCAGAAGTTTGGGGAGGACCAGCCCCAACCCCGAGCCCGTTCGGATTCTCCAGCGGATGTTGCACCTCCTCTACAGGGGGCAAACACCAGTCATCATCAACCAGAAGCAAGTCGGCGTAACTATGTCTCCGATGATGACGGCGAGGATGCGAACATGCAACACCGAGACGTCTTCCGTCACCACCCTTCGTCCGCTCTTCAGCTCCAAGTCATGCAGATGAGCGAGCATATGGCGCAAATTACTCAGCCGATGGAGGAGAAGGATCGTCACATCAATACTCTGCTCCAAAAGCTAAACGCAAAGGACACTGCAGCAGTCGGCCAACCCGTCGCTTCTCCAGTAGCCGCGCCAGCTCCGTCTTCAACTCCCGCTCCTGCAGAGGTTGTTCCGACGACTCAAGCAGTTACACCAGCGCTCTCCTCGGCTCCCCTCCCAGTGGAAGTCGTCTCCCCAGCGCCAGCCTCGGTGGCCACACAACCTCCGGCAACAGCAACGATGAATGCTCAGCAAGTACAAGCGTTGATAGCCGACATGATGCGTTCTCACGGCGGTGGCCTTCCTCCGATCACGGCAGCATACTCGAAGCCCTACACCGCGAGGATCCAGCAGCTACGCTTCCCAGTCGGATTCCAGCCACCAAAGTTCCAGCACTTCGACGGAAAGGGAAATCCAAGACAGCACGTCGCCCACTTCATCGAGACCTGCAATAATGCCGGCACATATGACGACGAGATGGTGAAGCAATTCGTCCGCACCCTCAAAGGCAATGCGTTCGACTGGTACGTTGATCTTCCTCCAGGGACCATCGACAGCTGGGATCAGATGGAGAGGGAGTTCCTCAATCGCTTCTACAGCACCAGACGAACCGTCAGCATGACCGAGCTTACTGCAATCAAGCAAAGGAAGGACGAGCCGGTGATCGACTACATCGACAGGTGGAGGAACCTCGCACTGAATTCACGAGACCGCTTGTCTGAAGACTCGGCCATCGAGATGTGCACCCAAGGCATGCACTGGGGCCTGCTCTACATCCTCAAAGGTATCAAGCCGCGGTCTTTCGAAGAACTCGCGACTCGGGCTCACGACATGGAACTCAGCCTAGCAAACCGCGGGGACTCGAAGAACAAAGACTTCTTGAAGGTGGAGAAGAAGGACAAGTCACCGGCACCGAAACCGAAACAAGTCAATGTTGCGGACGTCGCTTCAACCTCCAAACCGCTCAAGATCGGTGGCAAGCCGGATCAGAAGAAGGGAGTCGCCATACCACTGCCTCCGTCGCCAAGACAAAGGATGACTCTCGAGGAGCTCGAAGCCAAGGAGTACCCCTTCCCAGACTCGGAAGTCTCCTCCATGTTTGACCAACTGCTGCAAGAGAAAATGATAGAGCTCCCTCCTTCGAAGAGGCCCGAGCAGATGCATCGCGTCGACGACCCTCTCTTCTGCAAATACCACCGGGTGGTGAGTCATCCCATCGAAAGATGCTTCGTCTTCAAGGAAAGAATCATGGCGCTCGCAAAGCAAGGGAAGATAGAGATCGACTCCGGAGACGTTGCTACGGCCAACATGACGTCCATCACCTTCGGCTCCTTCTCGCCAGTACTCGTTGCTGCTCGGCGAAGCATGCCCAAATTGCGCATCAACCGTCAAGCGCCAATCGTTAAGTCAACTTCCCAGCCAAAAGTCTCGAAGCGACGTCAACGCACTCCTGCGCCCACCGAGGAGGAAGCACCGCTGCTCTGGGGGCAACCATCGCTCACGCCAGCACCTCTTCCAAGCAATGCTGCTTCCCAAATAGCGCTCCAAAGGAGATACGAGCAAGGAGATCCAGAAGTCGGTCTGCTAGGCCAGCCTTCGGGGAAGTTCAACTATTACGTCCTCTACTCAAGGCCTCCGTCCGTTTCAATCGACGAAATCAAGCCCACCGGCTGGGGATCGGAAGACGAGCCAGTGGAGCCTCAAGAAGAGCAACTCCCTTCCAGTCAAGCTATGTCCCAACGCGCTCTTCGGGAAAGATACGAGCAAGGAGATCCGAAAGTCGGTCTGCTAGGTCAGCCTTCGGGGAAGTTCGACTATTACGTCCTCTACTCAAGGCCTCCGTCCATTTCAATCGACGAAATCAAGCCCACCGACTGAGGATCGGAAGACGAGTCAGTAGAGCCTCCGGAAGAACAAGTGCCTTCGAGGGAACCAGTTGCTGCTGACGACCATCACCCTAGCGAAGGAGAATCCACCGACGAAGAAGCATGGGTCATGCTACCGCGGCGGCGAAAGTCGTGGCAAGAAAAGAAGCTCAAACAAGACCGTGTGATGAGGGGGTTCACCAAGCGGAAGACCTACAAGAAGAAAACCAAGACTCCAGGGAGGAAGGCGTTCAAAGTACCGCCAGCAAGCCAAGACGATCTCCTTCAGCAGAGCCTTCCAGAGCCGACAACCCTGCAGGAGTTCTTCCCGGATCACTTCCTCCCAGTGGACCAACACGTCAAGGTGTCTTGTTGCATGGTCGAAGTTCATGAGGCGTCGGAAGGAAAGAACGAAAGCGAAACTTCTGAAGAAGGCGACTCCACCGATGAGGGAGACGACTCCAACGAAGCGGGCACAGCCTCTCACGACGAAGCAATCCTGCACATGCCTCTCATAGAAGCTTTGCATCTCCCGAAGAAGGCTCGACTGGCGATGGCTGCGGCCTTAGCCGATCCAGATAGCTACAAGAGAAAGAGGAAGGACGACCAGAAGGGCAAAGCTGTGGCCTCGTGTGATGCGACGATAACCTTTTCGGATGAGGACCTGCAACTCGGGACGCGATTGCACAACCGGCCTCTTTACGTCTCGGGATACATCAAAGAGAAGCCAGTGAACCGAATCCTGTTGGACTGTGGCTCCGCCGTCAACATCATGCCTATCCAGACAATGCGGCAACTCGGCATTACCAACGACCAGCTCTCGTCGAGTCAGTTGCTCATTCAAGGGTTCAACCAGGGCGGACAGTCCACTATCGGAATCATCCGCCTGAAGCTGTCAATCGGCCCGCTGGACACAACGGTCCTCTTCCACGTCATCGATTGCCAGACGTCATATCGTCTCCTGTTAGGAAGACCATGGCTGCACGAGAACGGCATCGTGGTATCCACCTGGCACCAGTGCCTCAAGTACTACGAAGAAGGCGTGGAGAGGTGCATAGTTGCGGACGACAAGCCATTCAACGAGGCCGAGGCACATTTGGCCGACGCTAAGTTCTACCAAGCAAAGGGCCTGGTCGCGGAAGTTCTGCCAGCTAAAGCCCCTCGAGCCCAAAAGATTGAAGAAGTGAAGCGGGACGAGACGCCACTTCCCGCGAATCCGGTGCCACCTTCTGACGAGGCGAGATTCAAGATCCAAGGAACGCCGAAACCCACGCAATGGATGCGCATCAGTCCCGAGCCAAGAGCAATGCAACATACCCCGTTGCCAATCCAAACGGCGCCTGTCCTGCGTCTCGCGCCTCAGTGGCTCCGTAAATCCGAGCGATCGCCTTCTACTCCGACAAGGAAGCTGGCCCCGTCGTTATCTCAGGCCAATGTCATCACTCTGCAAGAAATGACGGTGCCATTACCTAGTCTGACGCAAGCTCCGAACCCAAGTAGACCTGTCGAATCGGCAGACCTCGAGCAACTCGGATTCAAGCCGAAAGGGAGTTGGGGGCAAAACGCTGCCAAGTTGCTGTTCAGAGCCGGCTAAAACGAAGAAAGCGCCATGGGCACACTTCCACCAGCAGCAACTCCACATGGGATGACGAGAACGTAACTACGCAAGCTCGGCTGTTTCAAAACGGAGAACAAATTCCCCCGAACCGCCGAGGCATCGGCTCCAGTCAAGCTCCATTGGTCATCAGAATCGCGGCGAAGAAGACCTTCACCTCCAACTACATTGGAGCGAAGATGGTAGACGAAGCAGCTGAAGGATCGACAATTTCCCATGCACGCTCTTCCTACGCAAGCCGTCCCGACAGCAAAAGAAGACGGCGAAGAGCTCGATGCCAAGCCTTGCTCCAGAAGCAAATCAGAGGTGGTAGAAACCAGTCAAATCGAAGACGCACGTCTGTGTTCGAAAGGCTCAGGCCAGTTAAGCACTCAAAAAAGAAGTCAGTGTTCGATCGTCTGGAAATGCTAATCGAGGACTTCGTCTCAACAACCACCCACCCACCCATAGCGGCCGTCCATCATATCTCCATTACGGATCCCGACAACGGTGATACTTCTACTTCGGACGACGAGTTGCCCGACGCCCCGCCAGTCCTCGAAGAAGGGGGGGCAGTCCACCGTTGATGACTTGAAGGAAATCAACCTGGGCACAGAGACGGAGCCTCGGCCTACATTCGTCAGCACACTCTTGACCCCTGAGGAAGAAGCCGCATACATCAAACTGCTTAAAGAATACAGAGACGTCTTCGCATGGTCCTACAAGGAGATGCCAGGCCTCGATCCCAAAATCGCAGTTGTGGGCATCGAAATTAGCCCACGGGTCGAACCCGATTTTTACACAAAAAAATAGGCCCGCACCCGACGGCCTTCGGGTCAAACCCGATTTTTTACAAAAAAAATGGGCCCGCACACAACGGCCCGCATGCGAAACTTGGGCCCGCACACAACGGCCCGCATGCGAAACTCGGCCCGCACACAACGGCCCGCATGCGAAACTCGGCCCGCACACAACGGCCCGCACACAACGGCCCGCATGCGAAACTCGGCCCGCACACAACGGCCCGCATGCGAAACTCGGCCCGCACACAACGGCCCGCATGCGAAACTTGGGCCCGCACACAACGGCCCGCATGCGAAACTCGGCCCGCACACAACGGCCCGCATGCGAAACTCGGCCCGCACACAACGGCCCGCGTACGAACTAGGCCCACGTGCGAACTCAATTCGCGCGCCATGGCCCGACCCAAAGCAAACGGGTCCCACCGGACCCGCAACTCGGACACAAGGAGGGGAGGGGGGCCCACCGGCCCCCCTTCTAGAAAACCGTGCCCCCCTCTTTGTGGAGAGGTGGGGCCGGCCCTTCTAGAAATCCGTGCCCCCCCTCTTCATGAAGAGGTGGGGCCGGCCATAAAGAAAAAGAAAAAGAAAAAGAAAAGAAAAAGAAAAGAAAAAGAAAAAGAGAAAAAGTCAAAACCGCCTTGATGCGGGGGGAGGTGGCGTGGATGTCTACACAACCGTAGATCCGCGACGATCCCTCGATCCAACGGACAAGATGACGTTGCGTCGCCATCCGATCCAAAAGTGCAACAAAATAACAACTCGATCTTTAAAGATCGAGTCACAACTAGCCCATAACCACTCCAACTAAAAAGGAGGAAATCGGGTTTGTTTCCCCAAATAAGGGAACAATATCTCGATGGTTATGAGGGGAGAGATTGGAGGAAACAATAAGATTTCAGCAATATCTCCCCCAACCGCCCCCCTTTGCCTATAAATAGAAGGGGTCGGGGAAGGCATCAAAGGTCGAAAGCTGAAGAGGAAAAGGCTCTGCAAAGACGAGCTCCAACGCTTGAAGACCGAAGGCTTCGCGAGGCATGGCAAGCGCGTCCTACGGGAACACTTAGCCCATCAAGTCCTCATCAAAGCGAAGACCTTGCACTCGAAGATCAAAGCTTCGACTCCTCGCACGAAGAAGAAAGCTTGGAGAAGAAGACCCGGAGTCGTCGCCACCCCGACTTCTCCAACAATCTTCATCAACTCCGAAGACGCCATAAGCAAAGGCCGGAGAAGAAGATCGAAGCCGACAACACCCCGTCGTCTTCAACAAAGGCGTCGACTCCTCGCACGAAGAAGAAAGCTTGGAGAAGAAGGCCTGAAGTCGGTGCTACCCCTGCCGTCTTCATCAACAAAAGCCGACGCTACAACCGTCGCATAGAGATCGGTGCTACACCCGCCATCTCCAAAAGAAGCCTTCAACTCCGATCAAGTCAAATACGCCCGGAGAAGAAGCCGACACCACAACTGCGCCAGGTCCGAAAGCCGAAGACGAAAGAGCTTCGCAAGAGAAGCTCCAACGCTCGAAGACCGAAGGCTTCACGAGGTACGGCAAGCATATCCTACGGGAGTCCTTGGCCCTTCAAGTCCTCATCAACGTGAAGACCTTGCACTCGGAGATCAAAGCTTCGACTCCTCGCACGAAGAAGAAAGCTTGGAGAAGAAGACCCGGAGCCGTCATCACCCGATCGCTCCAACGATCTTCACCAGCTCCGAAGACGCCATAAGCAAAGGCCGGAGAAGAAGATCGAAGCCGACAATACCCGTCGTCTTCAGCAAAGGCGTCGACTCCTCGCACGAAGAAGAAAGCCGGGAGAAGAAAGCCTGAAGCCGGTGCTACCCCTGCCGCCTTCGTCAACCAAAAGCCGACGCTACAACCGTCGTGCCAAAGCCGGTGCTACCCCCACCGTGTTCATCAACAAAAGTCGACGCTATAACCGTCGCACGGAGACCGGTGCTACACCCGCCGTCTTCATCAACGAAAGCCGACGCTACAACCGTCGCACGAGCATCGGTGCTACCCCCGCCGAAAAGTCAAGACCGACGCCACAACCGTCGAGGAAGCCGAAAGAATAAATAAGCCTTGAAGAAGTAACGCCAGTCGTTCGAGAAGAAGATCGAGTCAGAGCTAAAGTCAAAGCCGACGCAAGAAGCCAAAGCAAACGCACCGGTAAAGCCCGCGCTAAAGCAACGCACGTGCCAAAGCCAAGCAACTACGACGGTCACGAGCAAAGCACCGCACGTTCTAGCCGATACGACGCGAAGTCCGGAAGAACTAAAGCATCGCAAGTCTCTACCCGCCTACGTTCAAGCGCAAGCGCCAAAGCAAAGCAAACGCCAGAGCCAAGCCAAAGCTACGCCAAAGCCGAAAGCTAAAGCCGAAGCCGAAGCCAAAAACACGATCGACGCCGCGAACCGACGATCAAGGACGCCGAGGTCGAGCAAGGATCGAGGAAGACACGAAGACCAAGGAACGAAGCCCAAAGCCTCCCTAGCCGAGAAAGCGCGAAGCACGGAAGGGACAAAATCAACGGTGGAAATTCCTTAGCCTCTCAAAAACCCTCACCCTGTAAAGACCTCTGTCCTGGGCAACCCCTTCAGAGCTCTCGCACGAATACCACGTGGAGACGCGGATCAAAGGGACCCTCCAGAGGATCTCTCCCACAATCTCCTGATCAAAGAAAATCTTGTAATCTCGTGTGATCCGCAATAAAGACGACCCGAATCTTTTTCCGCGACCACAGATTTCTGGCACGCCCGGTGGGACCTCCTCTCCTTTCATCCGTACGTTTGAAGGAGTTGCTTCAAGTTCGCCATGGCCGGAACGAACGACGATACGTTTGCTCCAACAAGCCTCTCACCTATCGCCGAGTCTCCACTACTCCAACACGGCGATCCAGAAAACCCGGTGGATGACATTCCCCCGGTAGTACGCGTTTACACTCGGCGTACTCAAACTCTTGCGGACTTCTTCACGCCGGAAACTGCTACCGAAGATGCCCGCCAAGGCGCCAATGAGGCCTTGGTGCATGAAGAAACAAGCCTCAATCCTGGAACATCTGTCCAGAAATTTGGGGAGGACCAGCCCCAATCCCGAACCCGTTCGGGTTCTCCAGCGGACTTTGCACCTCCCTTGCCGGGGGCAAACATCCGTCATCAAGCAGAAGCAAGTCAGCGTAACTACGTCTCCGACGACGATGGCGAGGGTGCAGGCATGCAACATCGAGACGTCCTGCGACACCATCCTCCGTCCGCTCTCCAGCTCCAAGTCATGCAAATGGGTGAACACATGGCTCAACTCACCCGACTAATGGAAGAGAAGGATCGTCACATCAACACCTTGCTTCAGAGGTTGAGTGCCAGGGATGTCGCGACATTCGGTCAACCTCATGCTTCTCCAGTAGCTGCTCCAGCCCCATCTCCAACTCCTGCTCTTGCAGAAGTTGGCCCGGCAACACTAGCAATTACTCCTGCACTTTCCTCGGCCCCCGTGCCGGTCTCGATAGCCGCGCAACCTTCAGTGGAAGCAACAATGAATGCCCAGCAAATACAAGCACTGGTGGCTGACATGATGCGTTCCCACGGCGGCAGCCTACCTCCGATCACGGCGGCATACTCAAAGCCTTACACCGCAAGGATCCAGCAGCTGCGCTTCCCTACCGGGTTCCAGCCACCAAAGTTTCAACACTTCGACGGAAAGGGGAACCCAAGGCAACACATTGCCCACTTCGTCGAAACTTGCAACAACGCCGGCACATACGGCGACGAGATGGTGAAGCAGTTCGTTCGCACCCTCAAAGGTAACGCTTTTGATTGGTATGTTGACCTTCCTCCAGGATCCATTGACAGCTGGGATCAAATGGAAAGAGAATTCCTCAACCGCTTCTACAGCACTCGGCGCATCGTTAGCATGACCGAGCTTACTGCCGTCAAGCAAAGGAAGGACGAGTCAGTAATCGACTACATCGATCGATGGAGGAATCTCGCCCTGAATTCACGAGACCGTTTGTCAAAAGACTCGGCTATCGAGATGTGCACCCAAGGCATGCACTGGGGCTTACTCTACATCCTCAAGGGGATCAAGCCTCGGTCCTTCGAAGAACTCGCAACTCGAGCCCACGACATGGAGCTCAGCTTAGCAAATCGCGGGGACTCGAAGACCAAAGGCTTCCTGAAGGTGGAAAAGAAAGACAAACCGCCGGCACCCAAATCAAAGCAAGTTAACGTCACCGACATCGCCTCGGCCTCCAAGCCACTCAAAATCAGTGGCAAACCGGATCAAGAAAAGGGAGCTGCTATACCACCGCCTCCATCTCAAAGACAGTCAAAGATGACTCTAGAAGAACTCGAGGCCAAAGAGTATCCCTTTCCAGACTCGGAAGTCTCCTCCATGTTCGATCAAATGCTACAAGAAAAGATGATCGAGCTTCCTCCTTCAAAAAGGCCCGAACAGATGCATCGGGTCAACGATCCGCTCTTCTGCAAATACCATCGGCTGGTTAGCCATCCTATTGAAAAGTGTTTCGTCTTCAAAGAAAAGATCATGGCACTCGCAAAGCAAGGAAAAATCGAGATCGACTCCAGCGATGTTGCAACGGCAAACATGACGTCCATCACCTTTGGTTCGTTTCAACCAGTACTCGTTGCTACTCACCAGAGAAGGCCCAAGTTGCGCATCAATCGCCAAAGGCCAATTGCAAAGTTAGCTACACGACGGAAAGTCTCAAGACGACAGCAGTACGCTCCTAAGCTCGCTGAGGAAGAAACGTCACTGCCCTGGGGGCAACCGTCATCTACATCAATGTCTCTCTCAAACAAAGCTATGTCCCAGCGGAATCTCCAGACGAGGTACGAGGAAGGAGACCCGGAGGTCGGTCTGTTAGGCCAGCCCTCAGGTAAATTCGACTACTACGTCCTCTATTCCAGACCTTCGTCTGTCTCGATGGAAGAAATCAAGCCCACCGGCTGGGAGTCAGAAGGCGAGCCACCAAGGTCCCCAGAGGAGCAAGGCTCCCCGAATCACGGAGAACCCACGAATCTCCAGACAAGGTACGAACAAGGAGACCCGGAGGTCGGCCTGTTAGGCCAGCCCTCAGGTAAATTCGACTACCACGTCCTCTATTCCAAACCTCCGTCTGTCTCAATAGAAGAAATCAAGCCCACCGGCTGGGAGTCAGAAGGCGAACCACCAAGGTCCCCAGAGAAGCAGGTCTCCCTGACCCATGAAGAACCTACAGCTGCCATTCCAGACCTTCACCTTGGTAACGAAGAATCCACTGATGAAGATGCCTGGGTCATGTTGCCCCGCAGACGAAGGCCATGGATGCCAAAAAGTCGCAAGCTCGATCGGGTAACAAGGAAGCTTCCAGAACGAAAAACTTACAAAAAGAAAAGCAAAGCTCCAGGAAGGAGGGGATTCAAAGTACCGCCGGCAGATCCTGATGATCTCCTCCTGCAAAACCCTCCAGAACCGACAACGTTGCAGGAGTTCTTCCCCGATTACTTCCTCCCATCTGATCAGCAATGCGAAGCCTCCTGTTGCATGGTTGAGATTCACACGGCACCGGAAGAAGAAGATAGGATCAAGCCTTCTGAAGAAAGCAACACCGACAACGAGGAGGATGATTTCGACAAAGAAAACACTGCTGCTTACGACGAGGCAATTCTGCACTTGCCACTCATAGAAGCACTACACCTCCCAGAGAAAGCTCGTCTAGCAATGGCCGAGGCTTTGACAGACCCAGACAGCTACAAAAGAAAGAAGAAAAATACCGAAAAGGACAAAACTATTGTCTCATGTAACGCAGCAATAACTTTCTCGGACGAAGATCTGCAGCT
The DNA here is from genome assembly GCA_947650365.1 of Chamaelirium japonicum. Classification (NCBI taxonomy): domain Eukaryota; kingdom Viridiplantae; phylum Streptophyta; class Magnoliopsida; order Liliales; family Melanthiaceae; genus Chamaelirium; species Chamaelirium japonicum. Next base: position 48,649,314 of record OX393555.1, on the reverse strand, counting down.
CGGAGCACGACTGCACAATCGACCTGTCTATGTCTCGGGATACATCAACGAGAAGCCGGTAAACCGAATCCTGCTGGACTGCGGCTCCGCCGTCAACATCATGCCTATCCAAACAATGCGCCAGCTTGGCATCACCACCGACCAGCTCTCGCAAAGCCAGCTGGTCATTCAAGGGTTCAACCAAGGAGGACAGTCCACCATAGGGATCATTCGTCTAAAACTCTCTATCAGTCAGCTTGACACGACGGTTCTTTTCCACGTCATTGACTGTCAAACATCATACCACCTTTTGCTGGGAAGACCGTGGCTGCACGAAAACGGTGTCGTAGTTTCTACTTGGCACCAATGCCTCAAGTACTACGAGGAAGGTCTGGAAAAGTGCATTGTTGCAGATGACAAGCCATTCAATGAGGCTGAAGCACACCTCGCCGATGCCAAATTTTATCAAGCAAGGGACCTTGTCGCAGAAGTCCTTCCCGCTAAAGCTCCTCGAACTCAGAAAACTGAAAGAGTGGAGCAGGACGAAGCTCTGCTAACTCCAAATCCAGTACCACCATCTAAGGCGATACACGAAGTCAAAGGAGTGCTAGCGCCAAGACGAAGAATGCGCATCAGCTCCAAGCCAAGATCCATGAAGCATACTCCATTACCTGTCCAAGCTACGACAGTCTTACGCCTCACGCCTCAGTGGCTTCGCAAAGATAAATCACCACCTTTTGCCTCGCCAAAAGGGATAGTCCAGCCGCTATCGGAAGCTAACGTCATCACTCTGCAAGAGATGACACTGCCACTACCCAGCCTGGGGCAAGCTTCAAGCTTGCCAAGATCCATCAATTCCTTCGAATCCAGCCAACTCACATTCAAGCCAAAAGGAAGCTGGGGGCAAAATGCCGCCAAGCTGTTGTTCAAAGCCGGCTACGACAAAGACAGTGCTGCACATATGAGTACGCTCCTGCCGGCTCCAATACCACACGGGATGACTAAGACTCAAGCCCATTTACTCCAGGGTGGCGAGCAGATCCCACCAAATCGGCGAGGCATCGGCTCCCGTCAAACCCCGATGGTCATCAAGATCACAGGAGAGAAGACCTTCACCTCTAACTACATTGAGGTGAAGTTGGTAGATGAAGCGGAAGAGGGATCGTCAGCCTCCGATGCACGCTCCACCAATGTCGCCAAAAGAAGACGATATCGAGCTCGGCGTCAGACCGCACCTCAAATGCCAAAGAAGAACGTCAAAAACCAGGCAAGTCAAAATCCCATATCAGTATTCAAAAGACTTTGGCCAATCAGACAGGCAAAGCGAAGGTCAGTATTCGACCGTTTGGGAAAGCCACCCACTGAGGTGAGAAAAATCATTCCCACCCACCCACCCTTCTCATTCTACGAAACAGGCGACATCACCGACATTATTCTGGTCTCCGCTAATCACATCACCGTTTCTGACTCTCCAATCGACGCTACTTCTACTTCGGACGACGAATTGCCCGATGCACCGCCGGTCCTCGAAGAAGGGGGGCAATCTACCGTCGACAATTTGAAAGAAATCAACTTGGGTACACAAGAGGATCCTCGGCCTACATTCGTAAGTGCACTCCTGACTCCCGAAGAGGAGGCCGCATACACCAAGCTACTCCAAGAATATAGAGATGTCTTCGCATGGTCCTACAAGGAAATGCCCGGACTTGACCCCAAGATTGCAGTACACCAGCTTGCTGTCAGGCATGGAGCTAGCGCCATCAAGCAAGGACAAAGACGCTACCGGCCGGAACTAGTGCCTCAAATAGAAGGTGAAGTCAACAAGCTCATCGAAGCCGGCTTTATCCGAGAAGTGAAATATCCAACATGGATCTCCAGCGTGGTCCCAGTCAAGAAGAAGAACGGCCAGATCAGAGTATGCGTGGACTTCAGGGACTTAAACAATGCATGCCCCAAAGATGACTTCCCACTGCCAATCACAGAACTAATGGTGGACGCAACAACGGGCCATGAAGCACTAACCTTCATGGATGGATCCTCAGGCTACAACCAGATCCGGATGGCGCCCAAAGACGAAGAGCTTACGGCATTCCGCACGCCAAAAGGGATCTACTGCTACAAAGTCATGCCTTTCGGCTTGAAGAACGCAGGAGCTACTTACCAACGAGCCATGCAAAAAATTTTCGACGATATCCTTCATCAGAATGTAGAATGCTATGTCGACGACCTCGTGGTAAAATCAAGACAAAAGTCAACACATCTTCAAGACCTTGAGCTAATCTTCAAGCGACTTCGAAGGTACCAACTCCGCATGAACCCGCTTAAATGCGCATTTGGGGTCTCCTCGGGAAAGTTTCTCGGCTTTGTCGTACGCCATCGAGGCATCGAGATAGATCAAACCAAGATAGATGCTATCTTCAATATGCCAATCCCGAAAACCGTGCGAGACCTCCGAGGTCTCCAGGGCCATCTAGCATATATCAGAAGGTTTATCGCCAACTTAGCTGGAAAATGCAGACCCTTCAGCCGCCTCATGAAGAAAGGAGCAGCGTTCAAGTGGGATGAAGCTTGCCAGGAAGCCCTCCAAAACATCAGGGATTACTTGCTTAAGCCCCCGGTTCTGACAGCACCAGTTCAAGGCAAACCATTGGTCCTTTACATCAGCGCCCAGGAGCAGTCCTTGGGGGCACTCCTGGCTCAAGACAACGAGCTAGGCAAGGAAACAGCATGCTACTATTTGAGCCGCACTCTCATCGGCGCGGAGCTAAACTACTCCCCGATTGAGAAGGTCTGTCTGGCGCTCATCTTCGCTACAAAAAAGCTGCGACACTATATGTTAGCTCACGCCATCAGGCTCATCTCAAAAGCTGACCCGCTCAAATATATCATGTCAAGACCAGTGCTCTCCGGACGTCTGGCCAAGTGGGCTTTGCTCCTCCTTGAGTTTGACATCACCTTTGTCCCTCGTAAAGCGGTCAAGGGTCAAGCTCTCGCAGATTTCCTAGCAGAATACCCCCTTCCAGCAGAATGGGAACTATCGGAAGATCTCCCAGACGAAGAAGTATTCTGCATCGACATCGCCCCTTCTTGGAAAATGTTCTTCGACGGTGCGGCCAGGCAAGACATAGCAGGAGCGGGAGTTATCTTCGTCACACCAAACGACGAAGTACTTCCCTTCTCGTTTCTACTATCAGAACCATGCTCCAACAACAGGGCAGAATATCAAGCTCTTATCATTGGCCTCGAACTCGCCAATGATATGAAACTTCAAGGGCTCACAATTTTCGGCGACTCTCAACTCGTCATTCAGCAGATATTGGGGGCATACGAGGTCAACAAAGAAGATCTCGTGCCATTGCACCTACGAGCCCTGAAACTCCTTGGTACACTCAAAGATGCTTCAATCCAGCATGTTCCCAGAAACCTCAATCAGCAGGCTGATGCGCTTGCAAATTTGGCGGCTACACTTCCGTTCCCAGAAAAAAGCCAACTCATCATCCCTATCTGTAAGAGAATGGTGATCACCGAGGAGGGCCTCCCCATGGGGATCCCGGACCAAGTCAACGCAGTACACGTTCTCATGACCGACGAGCTAGATTGGAGACAACCATTTATAGATTTTCTCGTCCACGGGAAGCTCCCTGAAGATCCAAAGCGTAAAGTCGACATTCGCAGGCGATCTCTGAAATTCTTCCACTTCAACAACGAGTTGTACCGTCGAAGCTATGATGGTGCGCTCCTAAGGTGTCTTGCAAAAGAAGAAGCAGAAACAGCACTAGAAGAAGTCCATGCCGGGATCTGTGGCTCACATCAGTCCGGTCCAAAGCTGCACTTTCGCATCAGGCGGATGGGGTACTACTGGCCCACTATGATCAAGGACTCCCTCGAGTTTGCAAAGAGATGCCACACTTGCCAGCTGCATGGCGACTACATCCGGCAGCCTCCGGAACCTTTGCATCCAACCATCGCATCATGGCCCTTCGATGGATGGGGACTCGACATTGTCGGCCCGCTACCCAAGTCATCCAAGCAGCATCTTTATATCCTGGCGGCAACAGATTACTTCTCCAAGTGGGCTGAGGCAGTACCATTGCGAGAAGTTACCAGGCACTCTGTTATCAACTTCATCCAGAACGACATCATCTTTCGGTACGGCATCCCTCGCTATATCGTTACGGATAACGGGAAGCAATTCAAGAACGCCGCCGTCAGCCAATTTTGTGCCAAGTTCGATATCAAGCAAAGGTGTTCAACCATGTACAACGCCTCTGCCAATGGCCTAGCTGAAGCTTTCAACAAAACACTCTGCAAACTTTTGGAGAAAGTCGTCTCGAAGTCGAAGAAAGACTGGCATGAACGCATGGGCGAAGCGCTATGGGCATATCGCACCTCTTTTCGCACGCCAACACAGGCGACTCCGTACTCGCTGGTCTACGGAGTAGAAGCTGTCCTCCCGCTTGAACTCCAGATCCCGTCACTCAGGATAGCCGTCCAGGAAGGCCTCGTCAACGGCGACAACGCTCAACTTCGCCTAGCAGAATTGGAAGCCCTGGATGAGAGGCGCCTCGAAGCCCAGCAACGCCTGGAATGCTACCAGGCCAGGCTGACCCGAGCCTTCAACAAGAGGATTCGCCCTCGATCCTTCCAAAAAGGAGAATTGGTGCTTGCAGTCAAACGCCCCATCATCCTTTCGCATCGAGGAGGAAAGAAGTTCGACGCCAAGTGGGATGGGCCGCACATTGTCAAAGAGGTCTACTCCAACGGCGCATACCTTCTCACCACGCCAGAAGGGCTTACACTCGGCCCCATCAATGGCAAGTACCTCAAAAGGTACTATGCCTAAAAGCAGGGCTACATTCCTTGCAAAAAAAAAAAAAAAAAAAAAAAAAAAAAAAAAAAAAAAAAAAAAAGGAACTACGTGTGACTTGATCCCTCTCAGTAGGGTACGTAGGCAGCCTGTAAAGGTTCAGTCCAAACAAAAGAAAAACACAACCAAGCTCCGCCATTCCAGAATACAAGTCCAAAACAAATAGATGCATGATATTAAGTTATCACCAGATAAAGAAAAGCAGAACTACAAGTCTGTTCAACAGAAATGACAAGAAAGAAAAGGAAATGCGACATGCTAGTAAAGCGAATCAAATCCTTTGAGACGTTGGAGCAGCTCGCCGTCAGTAACCTCCATGCGCTCCAACTCTGAAGACCGAGAAGCTACCCGCTCCCGATGCGTCGCCAGCTCGATGCGCTGCTTTGCCAAGTCTGCTCCAGAAGACTTCTCGATCGTCTCAGCTTTCTCGAAAGATGCGCGAGCAGCCTCTAGCTTCTTCTGCGCCCGAACAAGGCTCGCAGCAGCAAGTGCATGCTGCGCCTCCAGTCGACGCTCCTCGTCCTCGGCCTTTGCCAGTATCAGGGGGAGGTCATCTTCCATCGAAGCCCGTTTCAAGCAATGAGCTTCACTATCCGCCAAGAGAACACGCATCTGTGTCTCAAACAAAGAGCCATCTACTTGGAAGGCCGCCAGACTCTTGCAAAACTCAGACCCCTCGAGGACCCACCAGCTGCTCAAAGCGGCAAAGCCCTCCTCCTGGAAGGGTGCGAGCGTCGTCTGGATATACTTCCGACAGCTCTCCAAAAGAAGCACAGAAAGAAGGTCTCGAGAACTGCACTTCCCCCTGACTGCCTCTGAGTGCACAGGCAAGGTGGGCTCCGGTCCTGAAGACTCAAGTGTAGGAACCGCCTCCTGGACCATCGCCGTGATAACAGTCAGCGGAACCACCGGAGCCGAAGGAGGAGGCACAGGCAAACCTCCCGACGAAACGACTGCGGGAGTAGCCTCTGCCGGAGTACCGGACCGAGCTGGAGGAGTCTGTTCTCTCCCTACACTGGAGACCTCACCCTCCTCCCCAAAGCCCAACTGCTCCACGTCAATATCATCCAGGTTGACAGCACTGCCGGCAAAATCTGCTCCACACGCTCTCAAGAGCTCCAAGTTATCCCAGGGAATATCCAGCCCGCCACCTTCGACCAACGTGGCTCTAATAGGAGAGCACTCCTGCCCAACCCCCTTTGGGGCAGACTCGCAGTCTGGTCCAGCAGACCCTGCCAAAATGAGAGCTGGACAACTTAGCTAACGAAGTAAGAGTGCAAGCACAGACATTCATAAGAAACAAGGAACAAGGCATACCTGCAGCATCCGAAGAAGATACCCCGGAAGGAGGGATTACCTCATCGGCAAAAAGCCCTGGCTCTCCCTCTCGAGATGGCCCTGCCTCGTCAGCACCAGTCAAAGCTGCCTCGCACAAGAGGTCCAACTTTCTCCTCTTGGGAGAAGTACACCCACTCCAAGAAGCCTGAGTCTCAGGAAGACTATGAACCTTGGAGGGCGGAGCCATCTCAACCTCCTGCACAGAAAGTGAAGCCTGGGAAGTACCCTCTCGACGGCCACAAGATTTCTCTGACCATCGCTCCTCGGACCAGAGACGGCGATCCTCTGACCCCGCCAAAGGGTCAAAAGGAAAGTCAGCCCGCTCACTGCTGGCAAGGACGTCTAGCGGAAGGCTAGCCAAGAGGGGAAGCACTGACCCGTTGACCCAGCGGCGATACTCAGGAGTTGCAGCATCCTTGCCGCCCGACTTAATCCCCGGTGAGAAAGTACACACAGTAAAGCGAGCGTAAAGTGCTCCCCAGAGGCGGTACGCCTCCTGCGGAGTGTAACGTGACCGCAGGCGCAAAGGAGTCCCAGGCAACTCCTGTCGAAAACCCTGCTGACGAGCAAACCGGTGGGGAGAGTACCGTGCCACCTCCACTACATCCCCACGACGCCAAACAAGATACCCAGGCCTGCAACTCACCATGCTCCAGTACAAAGGATCGGACATCTCCGCCCCATCACATACCAGCGATTTCATAGAAGGCGCAAGTGCATTTTCCGATACAAATTCGAAGTCAGAAGGGCCCATGCGCCGTAAACACTCTCGGGCACTAGGCTTCGGACGCTCCCATGCATAAAAAGCGTTCATTACACCTCCCACACAAGGAAGAAAGGGCACCGAGGTCGAAGGTCCACGCGCCGCGAAGATCCCCTTCGGAAAGTGGAGCCCAATCCAACCATAGAGGTAATGCAGGGGGCAAAAAGAGCTAGCTCTGCCTACCTCCCCTCTTGCATTACCCGCACTCGATAAACTCCAGTAGGTGCCGCTAAGCCCACCGTACAACGAACAGAGAATCGCCGGTGCCAGGTTAAGAAACTCTCCAGTCACCATCCGAGCAGCTGCAAGGAAGGTCCCAGGACGTATCATATCCCCTTCCCAAGGTAAAGCAAAGCGGCAGAGAAAAAGTACCAATCCCGCTGACCAGTAAACAGCACGCCAGTCGTCGCTGCATTCTTCAAGTCCCAAAACTTCCCAGGGACGTTGCGCCCCGGCCATCGAGCACCACTCTTTCTTCAGAGAGTCAATCGGTCGCCGGAAGGTGCCAGGCGCCGGTTTCTTTGACGAAGCATATCTCCACATCGGGTGACTCGAAGGGGGAGCGTGACGATACTCTCCTCGGAACCAGAAGTCCACCCAATCCGAGTGAAGTACCCTGTCTGACCGCTCGCGCGCCGCTATAATAGCATACGCCTTAAAAAGCAAAAGGCAAAAGCTAGGAGACTCGTCTGGGTCCGTCAAAACCTCCAGAGAAGGAACCTCCTCCTGATAATAGCTCCGAACTTCTGGACACCCAGATATGACGTGCACGTCACGAAGGGTGATCCCAATCTCACCAGCTCCGGTCAAGAAGGTGTTGGTCTCGGGGCACCACTGCTCACACAGAGCCCGGTACATACCATCCGGACGACTGTACTCCCAGCAAGCCGGCTCCACAAACCTCGCCAGACGCTCCATCCCTGGCTCTGCCTCCAACGCGCTGGATAGCTCTTTCATCCAGTCCCGGAAACCTCCCAGATAGGTGACATCTCCACGCGATTGAATCCCCACACCCCATCGCGTACGGCGGGAACATATCTTCAAAGCAACAACAGGGACCGGAACTGACTCATCTCCAGTATGGTGAAACGGTAACCCCAAGCTCGGCCGGACAATTTGCCGGGAAGACCCTTCGTCAGTAAGGATGCGCTCGCCGAGTTTTAACACTCGACAAGAGCCGTCGGTCACGCCATCCTCGCAAACTCGCTCGTGCGTCAAAAGCTGAAGCACTGACAGCCCGGTCTCCTGTCTCGAAGTACGGTGATGGGAGACTTGCGCAAAGGGGAAGCGAAGGTACGTACTCCCGTGGGAGACCGCGTCAACAACCCATCCAGAACTCGGAAAGCTCTCGTAACGACGAGACCTGAAAAGGAAAGAACACAGAGCCCTAGTCAGATGGATCCCGAGTACAGAAACAAAGAAATCAAAAGGGGGGGGCCTTCAGCAAATAAAGAAAGACAGAAGGGGGTAATGGCAAAAAGCCACGACCCCGCCTTTTTTTATCTCTGGGGGGCCTTCAGCAAATAAAGAAAGACAGAGGGGGGTAATGGCAAAAAGCCACGACCCCCCCTTCTCTCTCCTGTTAAAAATAACAGGGGGGGGGGCCTTCAGCAAATAAAGAAAGACAGAGGGGGGTAATGGCAAAAAGCCACGACCCCCCCTTCTCTCTCCTGTTAAAAATAACAGGGGGGGGCTCTTCGCAAATAAAGAAAATAGAGGGGGGTCGCGGCAAAAAAAAACCGCAACCCCCTCTCTCTCTCTCTCCTATCAAAACACGGGGGGGGCTTTCGGCAAATAAAGCAAGAAAAAGGGGGGGTCATGGCAAAAGGCCACGACCCCCCCCCCCCATCTCTATCTCTTTTACATGCAGAGGGGAGGAGGGGGTGCTGTTGCACCGGCCGCCTCCGCGCCCGGTTCCGGCCCCACGCCCGGCTCCGGCCCCACGCCCTGCCGCCCTGCGCCCTCGCCGCCGGCCCCTGCGCCTCCGTCTCCGACCCGCGCTCCGGCCCCCGCGCCCTGCGCGCTGCGCCCGCCGGCCCCCGCGCCCTGCGCGCTGCGCCCGCGTCCCAGGCCAAGCCCGCCGCTCCGGCCCCCGCGCCGCCTCCTCTGGCCTGCGCCTCCGTCTCCGACCCGCGCTCCGGCCTCCGCGCCCTGCGCGCTGCGCCCGCCGGCCCCCGCGCCCTGCGCGCTGCGCCCGCGTCCCCGGCCAAGCCCGCCGCTCCGGCCCCCGCGCCCGTGCTGCCGTTGCACCGGCCACCTCCGGCCCACAGCCCCCGGCCTCCTCCTCCTCGCGCCCGCGTGCTGCGCCCGCAGCCCCCGGCCGCACCCTCGCCTCGCTCCCTCCGACTCGCGCCCTCCCGCGCCTCGAACCCGCGCGCCGGCCGCCACAGCAGCCCCCGGCCGCGCCCGTCGCGCCCTCCCGCACCATGCGAAGAAGAAGAAGGAGAAGAAGGAGAAGAAGAAGAAGAAGAAGGAGGAGGAAGAAGGATCACCTCGCCGGCAACCCTCCGCCCTCCACGGGCCGGCGGTCTTCCCTCCTCCGTGAACCCCATGGCGTCACCATCTTCATCCTCCTCGGCATCGTTGCGAAGCAAGAAACCCTAGCAGAGCTCTCGCCTCCAAGCCGTCGGGAATCGCCGATAATGAAGAATAATGAAAAACAGGGGTCCTTTTAAAGACCTAATCCCACGAATACGCGACTCAAGTCCAACTGCTACGCGTTTCCCGCGGGCGCACTCGAACTTGAGGGGGCACTTGTGGGCATCGAAATTAGCCCACGGGTCGAACCCGATTTTTACACAAAAAAATAGGCCCGCACCCGACGGCCTTCGGGTCAAACCCGATTTTTTACAAAAAAAATGGGCCCGCACACAACGGCCCGCATGCGAAACTTGGGCCCGCACACAACGGCCCGCATGCGAAACTCGGCCCGCACACAACGGCCCGCATGCGAAACTCGGCCCGCACACAACGGCCCGCATGCGAAACTCGGCCCGCACACAACGGCCCGCATGCGAAACTTGGGCCCGCACACAACGGCCCGCATGCGAAACTCGGCCCGCACACAACGGCCCGCATGCGAAACTCGGCCCGCACACAACGGCCCGCATGCGAAACTCGGCCCGCACACAACGGCCCGCGTACGAACTAGGCCCACGTGCGAACTCAATTCGCGCGCCATGGCCCGACCCAAAGCAAACGGGTCCCACCGGACCCGCAACTCGGACACAAGGAGGGGAGGGGGGCCCACCGGCCCCCCTTCTAGAAAACCGTGCCCCCCTCTTTGTGGAGAGGTGGGGCCGGCCCTTCTAGAAATCCGTGCCCCCCCTCTTCATGAAGAGGTGGGGCCGGCCATAAAGAAAAAGAAAAAGAAAAAGAAAAGAAAAAGAAAAGAAAAAGAAAAAGAGAAAAAGTCAAAACCGCCTTGATGCGGGGGGAGGTGGCGTGGATGTCTACACAACCGTAGATCCGCGACGATCCCTCGATCCAACGGACAAGATGACGTTGCGTCGCCATCCGATCCAAAAGTGCAACAAAATAACAACTCGATCTTTAAAGATCGAGTCACAACTAGCCCATAACCACTCCAACTAAAAAGGAGGAAATCGGGTTTGTTTCCCCAAATAAGGGAACAATATCTCGATGGTTATGAGGGGAGAGATTGGAGGAAACAATAAGATTTCAGCAATATCTCCCCCAACCGCCCCCCTTTGCCTATAAATAGAAGGGGTCGGGGAAGGCATCAAAGGTCGAAAGCTGAAGAGGAAAAGGCTCTGCAAAGACGAGCTCCAACGCTTGAAGACCGAAGGCTTCGCGAGGCATGGCAAGCGCGTCCTACGGGAACACTTAGCCCATCAAGTCCTCATCAAAGCGAAGACCTTGCACTCGAAGATCAAAGCTTCGACTCCTCGCACGAAGAAGAAAGCTTGGAGAAGAAGACCCGGAGTCGTCGCCACCCCGACTTCTCCAACAATCTTCATCAACTCCGAAGACGCCATAAGCAAAGGCCGGAGAAGAAGATCGAAGCCGACAACACCCCGTCGTCTTCAACAAAGGCGTCGACTCCTCGCACGAAGAAGAAAGCTTGGAGAAGAAGGCCTGAAGTCGGTGCTACCCCTGCCGTCTTCATCAACAAAAGCCGACGCTACAACCGTCGCATAGAGATCGGTGCTACACCCGCCATCTCCAAAAGAAGCCTTCAACTCCGATCAAGTCAAATACGCCCGGAGAAGAAGCCGACACCACAACTGCGCCAGGTCCGAAAGCCGAAGACGAAAGAGCTTCGCAAGAGAAGCTCCAACGCTCGAAGACCGAAGGCTTCACGAGGTACGGCAAGCATATCCTACGGGAGTCCTTGGCCCTTCAAGTCCTCATCAACGTGAAGACCTTGCACTCGGAGATCAAAGCTTCGACTCCTCGCACGAAGAAGAAAGCTTGGAGAAGAAGACCCGGAGCCGTCATCACCCGATCGCTCCAACGATCTTCACCAGCTCCGAAGACGCCATAAGCAAAGGCCGGAGAAGAAGATCGAAGCCGACAATACCCGTCGTCTTCAGCAAAGGCGTCGACTCCTCGCACGAAGAAGAAAGCCGGGAGAAGAAAGCCTGAAGCCGGTGCTACCCCTGCCGCCTTCGTCAACCAAAAGCCGACGCTACAACCGTCGTGCCAAAGCCGGTGCTACCCCCACCGTGTTCATCAACAAAAGTCGACGCTATAACCGTCGCACGGAGACCGGTGCTACACCCGCCGTCTTCATCAACGAAAGCCGACGCTACAACCGTCGCACGAGCATCGGTGCTACCCCCGCCGAAAAGTCAAGACCGACGCCACAACCGTCGAGGAAGCCGAAAGAATAAATAAGCCTTGAAGAAGTAACGCCAGTCGTTCGAGAAGAAGATCGAGTCAGAGCTAAAGTCAAAGCCGACGCAAGAAGCCAAAGCAAACGCACCGGTAAAGCCCGCGCTAAAGCAACGCACGTGCCAAAGCCAAGCAACTACGACGGTCACGAGCAAAGCACCGCACGTTCTAGCCGATACGACGCGAAGTCCGGAAGAACTAAAGCATCGCAAGTCTCTACCCGCCTACGTTCAAGCGCAAGCGCCAAAGCAAAGCAAACGCCAGAGCCAAGCCAAAGCTACGCCAAAGCCGAAAGCTAAAGCCGAAGCCGAAGCCAAAAACACGATCGACGCCGCGAACCGACGATCAAGGACGCCGAGGTCGAGCAAGGATCGAGGAAGACACGAAGACCAAGGAACGAAGCCCAAAGCCTCCCTAGCCGAGAAAGCGCGAAGCACGGAAGGGACAAAATCAACGGTGGAAATTCCTTAGCCTCTCAAAAACCCTCACCCTGTAAAGACCTCTGTCCTGGGCAACCCCTTCAGAGCTCTCGCACGAATACCACGTGGAGACGCGGATCAAAGGGACCCTCCAGAGGATCTCTCCCACAATCTCCTGATCAAAGAAAATCTTGTAATCTCGTGTGATCCGCAATAAAGACGACCCGAATCTTTTTCCGCGACCACAGCAGTGCACCAGCTCAGTGTCAAACACGGAGCCAGCGCCATCAAGCAAGGGCAAAGACGCTACCGACCAGAACTGGTACCCCAAATAGAAGGCGAAGTCAACAAGTTGATCGAAGCCGGCTTCATTCGAGAGGTCAAGTACCCGACATGGATCTCTAGTGTCGTCCCAGTCAAAAAGAAGAACGGCCAAATCCGAGTGTGCGAGGACTTCAGAGACTTGAACAACGCATGTCCAAAGGACGACTTCCCCTTGCCGATCACGGAGCTAATGGTGGACGCGACGACAGGTCACGAGGTGCTCACTTTCATGGACGGATCATCAGGCTACAATCAGATTCGGATGGCACCCAAGGACGAGGAGCTCACGGCATTCCGCACACCGAAAGGAATCTACTGCTATAAGGTAATGCCGTTCGGCTTGAAGAACGCGGGAGCCACCTACCAGCGAGCTATGCAGAAAATCTTCGACGACATTCTTCATCAAAACGTGGAGTGTTATGTCGACGACCTCGTGGTGAAATCCAAGAAGAAGTCGGCACATCTATAAGATCTCGAGCTAATCTTCAAATGACTTCGAAGGTACCAACTCCGCATGAATCCGCTCAAGTGCGCGTTCGGAGTCTCCTCAGGCAAGTTCCTCGGCTTCGTCGTCCGACATCGAGGCATTGAGATAGATCAATCCAAGATTGATGCTATCGTCAATATGCCCGCACCAAAGACAGTGCGAGACCTCAGAGGCCTCCAAGGGCACTTGGCCTATATCCGAATATTCATCGCCAACCTGGCCGGAAAGTGCCACCCTTTTAGTCGCCTCATGAAGAAAGGAGCGTCGTTCAAATGGGATGAAGCTTGCCAAGAGGCACTCCAAAACATCAAAGCATATCTACTGAAGCCACCAGTTCTATCAGCACCAGTTCAAGGAAGGCCGCTCATCCTCTACATTGCCGCCCAGGAGCAATCCTTGGGGGCACTCCTAGCTCAGAACAATGAACTTGGCGTAGAGACAACCTGCTACTACTTGAGTCGCACTCTCGTCGGCGCAGAGCTGAATTACTCCCCAATCGAGAAGGTCTGCTTAGCGCTCATCTTCGCCACGAAAAAGCTGCGACACTACATGCTCGCTCACACCATCAGACTCGTCTCGAAGGCTGACCCACTCAAGTACATCATGTCGAGACCAGTGCTTTCCGGACGTCTGGCCAAGTGGGCCCTGCTCCTACTTGAATTTGACATCACCTTCGTGCCACAGAAAGCGGTTAAAGGTCAGGCCCTCGCGGACTTCCTCGCGGAATACCCTCTCCTGGCGGAATGGGAATTATCAGAAGATCTTCCAGATGAAGAAGTGTTCTCCGTCGACGTCGCCTCATCCTGGAAAATGTTCTTCGACGGCGCAGCTAGGCAAGACATAGCGGGAGCCGGAGTCATCTTCGTCACTCCGGACAACGAAATACTCCCCTTCTCATTCCTACTATCGGAATCATGTTCCAACAACGTGGCGGAATATCAAGCCCTACTCATCGGTCTCGAGCTAGCCGACGAAATGAAGCTTCGAGGACTAGAGATTTTTGGAGACTCCCAACTCGTGGTCCAGCAAGTCCTGGGGGCATACGAAGTCAACAAAGAAGACCTGGTGCCGTTGCATGCGCGGGCCGTGGAGCTCCTCGGCAGACTCAAGGCCGCTTCCATTCAGCACGTTTCCCGAAACCTCAACCAGCAGGCTGACGCACTCGCAAATCTGGCGGCTACACTCCCGTTTCCAGAGGAACGTTCGCTAGTCGTCCCCGTCTGCAAGAGATTCGTGATCACCGCAGAAGAAAGTCCACTCAAAGTACCAGTTCAAACCAACGCGGTGCATGTCCTCGAGATTAAAGAACAAGACTGGAGGCAACCGTTTGTGGAGTATCTCGTTCATGGTAAACTCCCCGAAGATCCGAAGCGCAAAAGTGACATCCGTCGACGATCTCTAAGGTTCTACCACTTCAATGGTGAGCTGTACCGACGAAGCTACGATGGCACACTCCTGAGGTGCCTCGCAAAAGAAGAAGCAGAAGCCGCACTGGAAGAAGTACACGCGGGAATCTGCGGATCGCACCAGTCCGGTCCGAAACTTCACTTCCGCGTCAGGAGGATGGGATACTACTGGCCTACCATGATCAAAGATAGCTTGGAATACGCGAGGAGATGTCTAGCTTGCCAGATGCACGGGGACTACATCCGTCAACCTCCGGAGCCTTTGCACCCGACAATCGCGTCTTGGCTCTTCGACGGATGGGGTCTCGACATCGTCGGTCCTCTGCCCAAGTCATCCAAGCAACATCTTTACATTTTGGCGGCGACGGACTACTTCTCCAAGTGGGCTGAAGCAACGCCTCTGCGGGAAGTTACAAAGCACTCCGTCATTAGCTTTATCCAGAATGATATCATCTTCCGCTACGGAGTCCCCCGCTACATCGTAACAGATAACGGGTAGCAGTTCAAGAATGCTGCTGTCAGCCAGTTCTGCGCATTGTACAACATTAAGCAGAATTGTTCGACGATGTACAACGCTCCGGCCAACGGTCTAGCAGAAGCCTTCAACAAGACTCTGTGCAAGCTGCTGGAGAAAACCGTCTCGAAGACAAAGAAAGATTGGCACGAACGCATGGGCGAAGCACTATGGGCTTACCGGACGTCCTTCCGCACGCCGACGTAAGCAACACCGTATTCCCTCGTCTACGGTGTGGAAGCCGTTCTTCCGCTCGAGCTCCAGATCCCGTCGCTCAGGATAGCAATCCAGGAAGGCCTCACCAGCGACGACAACGCCCAGCTCCGTCTAGCAGAATTAGAAGCACTGGATGAAAGACGCCTCGAAGCTCAACAGCGTCTGGAGTGTTATCAGGCCAGGCTCTCTCGCGCCTTCAACAAGAAGATTCGTCCTCGATCATTCCAGATAGGGGAACTGGTGCTGGCGGTCAAACGCCCCATCATTCTCTCGCATCGAGGAGGGAAAAAATTTGATGCCAAGTGGGATGGCCCGCATTCCGTCAAGGAAGTCTACTCCAACGGCGCCTACCTCCTCACCACGCCAGAAGGGCTGACACTCGGCCCTATCAATGGCAAGTACCTCAAAAGGTACTATGCCTAAAGCAAGGTCACACCCCTTGCCCAAAAAAAAAAAAAAAAATGAACTACGTGCGACTTGATCCCCCTTAGGGGGGTACGTAGGCAGCCTGAGAAGTTACTTCAGGTTCAGTCCAACCAAAAGAAAAAGTCAACAATGATCCATGCAAAAGATGTGGCAAAACGAGACGATATTATTATATAATGAAGAAAATGCGATACATGGCATAAGTCCCGAAAAGAAAGTTACAATGAAACAAGGAACAACTAGAAGAAGGTGTCCATAGCTCGAAGACGGCGTAGCAACTCCTCTCTAGTCGCCTCTACTCGTTGAAGTTCCACGGGGCGAGTGGCCAGAAGCTCACGACGGGTCGCCAAGTCCGACTGCTGCTTCGAGCAACTTGCCTTCAAAGCACTTTCCGCGGCCTCGGCTCGCTCCAGACGAGACTCCGCCTTTCGAAGCGAGGCGAGCACAGAATCTATCTTCCTCTGAGCCTTCGACAGGCTGGAAGTCGCCTCCGCAAGTTGAAGCTCTGACTGACTTAGACTCGCCTCAACAGCCTCCAACTCAGAAGGGGAGCTCCCCTCTAGCAAAGCTCGCCGGGATCGGTAAACCTCGCCATCGGTCACAAGCAAGGTCATCTGAGCGACGAAAGAAGAGCTGTCAACTTTGAACTCCTCCAGGCTCGCGCAAAACTCTGCACCGTCCGTCGACCATCAGTCCTGGAGAGCGCCAAAGCCGGCATTTTGGAAAGGGTCCAACGTCGACTTGATATACTGCCGGCAGCTCGCAAGAAGGAACTCTGAGACTCTGCTCCTCGGCTTTAAATCCGAGCGAGGTGCCTCGGAGTAGGTAGGCAAGACCTTCCCTCCCACTGCAGCCGCTACAGGAGCCGCCCGCGCCAACGAGGGTGACGGAACCGGAGAAACCGCCGCTACCGCTGCAACAACCGTCTCCCCCAACGGGCACAAGGATACAGCCACTGGGGAGTGCCGTTTGTCGACGCTCGAAACCTCAGCTTCCTCGTGGAAGGACAAAGCGTCAACGTCGATGTCGTCCAGGTCAATGTCGCCACTAGGGAAATTCTCCCCGCAAAGTCCAAGGAGATCCAGATCATCCGGAGGGATGTCTAGCCCACAGGCTTCGGGCACCCCCTGCGCAGCGCCAGTGGACGAGTGCCCAAGAGGCGCCTTTGGAGAGTTCGCCTTGCGCTCTACCACTATAACGGAATCTGGTCAAAAGGAAGATCCGATGCTCAGCGTGATGAAACTTCCTGAACGTAGAGGGCAAATAAAATAAAGAGAACTCCATACATGTGTGGTCAGATGAAGCAGCCCTAGACGAGGGAATCACTTCATCTTTCAGAAGTCCAGGCTCGGCATCCTCCACCAGACAAGGGACCCTTGGGGCCATCCCGCGAGGAATGCAAACTTTTCTTCGTTTAGGAGGGACACCCTCAATTTCGGCCTTCGGGAAACAAGATGCCCCAGGGGCACTAGAAAGCTCGGCGTCCAACGCCGGAACGGAAGAAGGGACACGACGAGCACTGGAAAGACGACTACAGCTCCTCTGCGCTCTTTGAAGCCCCAGTCGGAGGCGGCGGTCCTCCACTCCCGCAGAATAATTGAAGCAGAAATTCCTGAACCCGCTACTTGCCAAGACGTCGACCGGGAAACTCGCAAGCAAAGGGGAAACTCTCCCTTCAAGCCACTTGCAGTACTCCGGAGTGGCAGCGTCCCGAAACCCGGATTTTGTCCCAGGAAAGAAGCTACTGCCAGTCGACCGAGCGTAGAGAGAAGCCCAGAGGCGGTAACCCTCCTGCGGACTGAAGCGCCCCTGCAACTGCTGAGGCATGCCAGGAACTTCCTGTCGAAATCCCTGTTGGCGAGCGAAGCGGTGAGGGGAGTACTGCTCCACCTCTACCACGTCCCCCTTTCGCCAAACCAAGTAGCCAGGGCGGCAACTGACCATGTTCCAGTATAGGTGGTCCGGGAGCTCCTCGTTGTCGAAAACAGTCGACCTCTCCAAAGGCAGTACCGAATGCTCCGCCAGAAATTCAAAGTCGGCGTTGCCCATCTTCCTCAAAAGGGTGCGAGCACACTCTCTCGGACGCTCCCAGCTGATAAAGGCATTTAAAATCCCCCCTATCCCGGGCAGGAACGGCAATTCAACAGGATGCCCGCGTCTGGCGAAAATCCCCTTGGGAAAATGCAGAGCTATCCAGCCGTACAAGTAGTGCAAGGGTCCGAACGCAGCCGACCGGCCAAGCTCCTCCTTGGCCTTATCCGAGCCGGATAAGTCCCAGTAAGTCCCACTGAGAGCCCGGTACAAGGCGCATAATATGGCCGGGGCTAGATTGAAAAGATCGCCCCTCTCCATCCTGGAAGCTGCAAGGAAGGTCCCCGGACGGATAACCTCACCAAAGCACGGAAGCACGAACCGACAGAGGAAGATGACCAGCCCGGCAGCTCGGTAAACCGCTCGCCACGCCTCGCTGTCACGACTCAAGCCAAGGACTTCCCAGGGACACTGCTTCCCCTCCATTGAATGCTTCTCTCGAGCCAAAGAGTCGATAGGTCTCACGAAGGAGCGAAGCGGAGGTCTCTGCATCTGAGCGACCTTCCACATGGGGTGAGCCGAAGGCGCCGGAGACCTATACTCGCCTCTGAACCAAAAGTCGACCCAAGAAGAAGGACACACTCGATCCGACTGATCCCGCGCCGCAATGATAGCATATGCCTTGAACAAAAGAAGGCAAGAACTCGGAGCGTAGCTGCTGTCCAACAGATCCTTCAAGGCTGGCACCTCTTCTTGGTAGTAGTTCCGTACTTCGGGACACCCGGAAACGATGTGGACGTCGCGAAGCGAGATTCCTATCTCCCCCGCTCCAGTAAGGAAGGTATTGGTGTCCGGACACCAGAGCTCACAAAGGGCGCGATACATCCCCTCAGGACGGCTGTACTCTCGACGAGCCGGAGCCAGAAACTTGGCTAATAAGTTCATCTCGGGTTCCGTGCCAAAGACCTCGCAGAGCTCGCCCATCCATTCGCGAAAGCCGCAAAGGTATTGGACGTCTCCCCGAGGCCAAGAATCGGGACCCCATCGCGTCAGTCGGGCACAGATCTTCGAGGCAACAACCGGCGTAGGCACGAAGTCTTCATCACAATGGTGGAACGGAATACTCAAACTCGGCCGGAGAAGCTTCATGGAAATCCCTTCGTCAGTATAAATCTTCTCGCTCAATTTCGGCATCCCATAAGTCGCATCCGCGACTCCATCTTCCGTGATGCGCTCGTGGACAAAGACACGGAGCAACGACAGAAGGTCTTCCCGCCTCGAGTGGCGATAACGATGCACACGAGTGTGGGGAAAGCGAAGGCACCTCTTCCCATCGGAGAAGTCCTCGGCTATCCACCCTGGAGAAGTCAAACTCTCGAAGACGCGAGCCCTGGAGGGCCATGAAGGGAGGCAAGTCAAGACAAGTGCGTATCAAAAAAAAAAAAGGGCCTGCACCCCTGTCAAGAGGATTGCCCGACTCAAGGTCACTCGCCAGCCAACCCGCACCCGTGTCGCGGCCCGTGCGCCACGAGCCGACGCTGTTATCATCGGCACCTTCGAAGTCCAGAAGAAAAAAGGGGAGAAAAGAAAGCGCAAAAGGAAAGAAAGGGGAAGCCTCAAAAAAAAAAAAAAAAGAGGGACAAAACGGGAAAGGGGGCCCGCAGCCCCCTCTCTCCAATAACCGGCGGACAGCAGAGAAAGAGGGGTTCCCTTCTCCGAGCCGATCGAGGCCGGGCCCCCGACCAAACCGCCGCCGCCCCGCAGCCGCCGGACCCGGCCCCGCGCGCGACCCGTCCGCGCCCGACACCTCGCACGACCGGCCCCGCGCGCGACCCGTCCGCGCCCGCAGCCGCCGGACCCGGCCACCGCTGCGCCCGCCTGCCGCCTGCGCCGCACCCCTCCGCGCACAGCGCTGCGCCGTTCGCGCCGCCTCCGGCCCCGTGCTGGCCCTACTAGGACCCAAACCCCATGGGGGGCCGGCCGGCCCTGCAAGGAAAGGAAAGAAAAGGAAAGAAAAGAAAGAAAAGAAGAGGAAAGAAAAGAAAGGAAAGAAAAGAAAAGGAAAGAAAATGAAGAAAAGGAAGTAAGAACCGCCATGCGCGGGGGGAGGTTGCGTATGACGTCTGCACACACGCGGATCTGCGTCGATCCCTCGATCCGACGCACAAGAAGAAGCGCCCGATCGCCATCGATTTCGTGTGCGAAATCCAGCCATAATTGCCTCACCAGAAAAGGAAAACGAATAAGTGTTATTCCCCTCATCAATGGATGAATAAATCCAGGGTAATTATGAGAGAGATAAAAAAGGGATTTAAAATTAAAAGTTCCCATATCTCTCTCCCCACCCCTTTGCCTATAAATAGAGGGGGTGGGGGAAGATTCAAGAGGTCGATGGTTGAAGACCGAAGACGAAGCGCGGGAGCTCTGAAGAAGAGGAGACGCTTCTTCATCGACCCAAGGCTTCACGAGGCACGGTCAAGCCTGTCCCGTCGGGATCGGCTTACCGAAAGCTCTCATCAACGTGAAGACCCTTGCACACGAAGATCAAGACATCGACTCCGTGCACGCTTCTTCATCGACCCAAGGCTTCACGAGGCGCGGTCAAGCCTGTCCCGTCGGGATCGGCTTACCGAAAGCTCTCATCAACGTGAAGACCCTTGCACACGAAGATCAAGACTTCGACTCCGTGCACGAAGAAGAAAGCTCGGAGAAGAAGACCCTTCGACTCCGAAGACGCCAGAAGCAAAGGCCGGAGAAGAAAATCGGAGCGGCACTACCTCGTCGTCTCCAACAAGCCTTCGACTCCGATCAAGCCCAAAAGCCCGGAGAAGAAGAGGAGCGGCACTACCCCGTCGTCTCCAACAAGCCTTCGACTCCGATCAAGCCCAAAAGCCCGGAGAAGAAGAGGAGCGGCACTACCCCGTCGTCTCCAACAAGCCTTCGACTTCGATCAAGCTCAAAAGCCCGGGGAAGAAGAACGAAGCGGCGCTACACCCGTCATCTTCAACAAAGCCTTCGACTCCGATCAAGCTCAAAAGCCCGGGGAAGAAGAACGAAGCGGCGCTACACCCGTCATCTTCAACAAAGCCTTCGACTCCGATTACGCCGAATATGCCCGGAGAAGAAGCCAACGCCACAAAGGTCGATGGTTGAAAACTGAAGACGAAGCGCGGGAGCTCTGCAGAAGAGGAGACGCTTCTTCATCGACCCAAGGCTTCACGAGGCACGGTCAAGCCTGCCCTGTCAGGATCGGCTTACCGAAAGCTCTCATCAACGTGAAGACCCTTGCACACGAAGATGAAGACTTCGACTCCGTGCACGCTTCCTCATCGACCCAAGGCTTCACGAGGCACGGTCAAGCCTGTCTCATCGGGATCGGCTTACTGAAAGCTCTCATCAACGTGAAGACCCTTGCACACGAAGATCAAGACTTCGACTCCGTGCACGAAGAAGAAAGCTCGGAGAAGAAGACCCTTCGACTTCGAAGACGCCAGAAGCAAAGGCCGGAGAAGAAGCTCGGAGCGGCACTACCCCGTCGGCTCCAACAAATCCTCGATCCCGATCAAGCTCCAAAGCCCGGAGGAGAGAAACGAAGCGTCATCACCCCGTCGTCTTCAACAAACGCCTGCACCATCCACGAAGAAGAAAGTCTGGAGCAGACCGTCTGAAGCGTCGTTACCCCCGCCGTCTTCATCAACAAAAGCCGACGCTACAACCATCGTACGGAGACCGTCGCTACCCTCGTCGTCTTCATCAACAAAAGCCGACGCTACAACCGTCGCACGGAGACCGTCGCTACCCTCGTCGTCTTCATCAACAAAAGCCGACGCCACAACCGTCGCACGGAGAGCGGTGCTACCCCCACTATCTTCGAAAGCATTCTTCGACTCCGATCACGCCAAAGAAGTCCGGAGAAGAAGAGAAGTCCAGTCGACACGCAAACCGTCGAAGCACCGGAGAAGTAAGCCCACGTCGTTTGAAGAATAAGATCGAGTTGACGCTGAAGCTAAAGCCAACGCAAGAAGCCAAAGCAAAGCCCCAGTAAAGCCCGCGCCAAAGCAACGCAAGTGCCAAAGCCAAGCGACTACGCCGGCCACGAGCAAAAGCACCGCACGTTCTAGCCGATACGACGCGAAGTCCGGAAGAACGAAAGCATCGCAAGTCTCTCCCGGCTACGTCCAAGTGCAAGCGCCGAAGCAAAGCAAAGGCCAGAGCCACGCCGGAGCCAAGCCAAAGCCGAAGCCAAAGCCGACGCCAAAAGCACGATCGACGCCGCGAACCGACGATCAAGGACGCCGAGGTCAAGCAAGGAGCGAGGAAGACACGAAGACCGAGGAACGAAGCCGGAAAACCCCCCTAGCCGAGAAAGCGCGAAGCACGGAAGGGACAAAGCGACGGTGGACATTCCTTAGCCTCTCCAAAACCCTCACCCTGTAAAAACCCCTGTCCTGGGCAGCCCCTTCAGAGCTCTCGCACGAACACCACGTGGAGACGCGGATCAAAGGGATCCTCTAGAAGATCTTTCCCACAATCCCCTGATCAAAACTCGCCGCAACCCGGACTCGCTACACCCGAGCCACCCGGGTCCCGGCCACACTTGTAATCTGATTTTGCGCAATAAAGACGACCCGTGCTTTTTTCCGTGCATACAGTCACCATCTTCCATCCTAGCATGGTTTCAAATTTCCACATTTGTCGATCGAAATTACCAACAAGTTTTAGAAATGTCAACATTTATCGAAATATGGTAAATTTTGATTATGTTAACAAAATCTGATGTCAATTATATAAGAATACATGATTCAATTGAAATCCGAAAAAAAAATCAGACCTAATTCAAATTATTAGGTCTAATTATTTACACATATATCCTCGCATCAATGGCACTTTAAAGCAAGCCACTTTTCCCTTTTTAGAGCATCACATGCAGATATCCTCGCATAAAAAAGTATCTTTCTAAACAAATAGAGCCCACAAGACTAGAACCTCTTATTTAATCCTGAAGTTCCATTAAAAAAATCCATATTTTCCTCCATTCCAAATTGTTTTCATAACGGACTCACATTTCACCAAAATTGAACGACAAATACCAAAATCGACCGACAAATTTTACCATTTACACCAAAATATTTCCTTAGAAAAGTATACATGCACCTATATTTGACCCAAATCCTAAATGTTTTCGTATTTTGATTGATCGAATATGACAACGAAATTGACGTTTAAAACGTTGCATCCTAGTGATCCATCCAATTCTCTTTTCCTCTATTTCAAAGTTGGCTTTATTCGTTTATTTCCTCGAGCTCTAATTACACTATGATCGTGACTATGGATGTGATATAGGGAATCCAGTAGCTACACAATCTCAAGCGACAACATCAAGGCCCCACGTTGTTTGTGCTCCAAGTCGGCACAACAGAAGTCAATCCTTTAATTGTTTCCATCTATGCTTGGGTCGGGATATTTATACAATCGTGACATGCTTGACATGACACGCAAATTATGCTAAACAAGTCACGAAATCTCCCGGGTGTGATTCCACTGCAGTTACAAGTCCCAACATAATGGGGAATTCGCTCGCCAATTATTCCACGCCATCATATCACCCCAATTGAAAAGTCTTTTATCATACCACCCATGCCACAAGAGTTATAGTGATCTTGCCATATGTGATTGATCGGGCGGCTACTGGTTCTCTACACATCATATCGAACGGGATAACAAATACTTCTATAATTTATTTTCAATCAAGTATTTGTTTCATTTCCTACTTGGGATTGTAGGCCTTTATATATGGTATTAAAGAATGTTAGTTCTTACATTTTGAATAGGAAAAAAAAAAAGAGAGTTTTCTTTCAACTCCTTGGTGGATTCCAAGGTGACTATCGAGTCAAAAAGGTAAAATTGGTGGCCTAGAAATTAAAAGGCGGCGCATCGGCATGGTGGGATCAACTCCAATTATCACGTCCCCGCCAAGGCAAAGACCCGATTTATTCATGGGCCCGTATGAATCATCTTTTGTGAGCACGATTCCTACTCGTCGATTATGACCACGTATTATTTCAACAATATCAAAATTGCCAACAAGGAAATCGTCTCGTGCAAGAGTATTCTCTGAATTATATCATCTTTCTGCACGAAACAATTTGGAAGAAACCAAGTGACAATTAGTGGCAAGGTTTTACTCAAATAGTAATAATACAATTCAAGCACATTACAGGATGAAGAAAAGTTTCTAAAAAACAATGCATCATGACACACATGCACCACCTAAAATCTAACATGGCAATTAAATACAACGCATACTTGATATTCCAGACAAAGAATAAATCCACTTGGTTAAGCAAAATGAGAAGAAAGAAAGAAAAATAAGAAGAGAATAGTAGTACCTACTACCTACCAACTGTACATAGACACTCTCTACCCTTGCTCCTCCTTTGAAACAGAACAACCCCTTATCCCCGAAAGGAACCAAGCCCTTGGATTGAAAAATCATTACCCTCCGAAGAAGGAGAAGAAGCCGCGCTTCTTCGGCTCCTCCTCTACCATGACGGCCGTCATTGTGTCCTGCTCCACCAGCCTCCACGCGGCCTGCTCAAAGGCGAGCCCGGCCATTGTGGGGGGCTTGTTGAGCACGAGCGGGTGCCCGCGATTGGTGCTCCTGATCACCTCCGCGTCCTCCGGGATCACCCCAAGCAGCGCAAGGCCTAGCATCTCCTGGACGTCAAGCACGGACATCATGTCCTCCCCCCGGATGAGATCGGTGCGGACCCGGTTGACTATCATCTTGATGTCCCGGATGCCGTCGCACTCGAGGAGGCCAGTGACACGGTCGGCGTCGCGGAGGCTGGTGATGTCGGGGGTGGTGACTAGAACGGCCTCATTGGCCGGGGTGATGGCTGTGATGAATCCGGCATCAATGCCAGCGGGGCAGTCAATGAGGACGAAGTGAGGGGAGCCAGAGGGGCGGGTGCGGAGGGCGTCAACGACCCAGGTGAGGGCCTTGCCGCCGAACCCGAGGGGGAGCTTGGATCGGGGCTTTGAGATGCAGAGGAGCTCGAGGGTGGGCCAGCGCTTGTCGCGGACGAGGGCCTGGTCGAGGCGGCAGTCGCCGTTGAGGACCTCGAATGCGGTATAGTTGACGCGGTTCTCGAGGCCGAGTAGGAGATCGAGGTTCCGGAGGCCGACGTCGGCGTCTACGGCGACGACGGAGAAACCGAGGCGGGCGAGGGAGAGACCGACGTTAGCGGTGGTGGTGGTCTTGCCGACGCCGCCCTTGCCGGAGGTGACCACCACCACGCGCGGGATCTCTCCGGCCAGCTGCGGCTTGCGGTTCCACTGGAGGACGGAGACGGTGGGGGATGAGGCGGCGGCGCTCCGGCCTAGGGCTTTCTTGGAGGGGCGGTGAGGGAGGAGGATGGAATGGGGGGAGGAGACGTGAAGGGAGGAGGAGAGGGGATTCGTGGAAGCCATGGGAGGGCTTCCTTTCTCTACTGGAGATGGTGACGGGTGATTAGGGTTTAGGGTTTTAGGGAGGGGATTGTTCGGCCGCGGGCGGTGGCGGGGAGCGACGTGGAAGGAACATGTGAGCGTGGCGAGCCTAGACAATTTACCGGGTTTGAAATGTAACCGGTATACCGTATTAGTGGGGAGTGTTACTATATGCACCCACAAACCACAAAACTGCTAACACCCCCAAATTCATGCAGACACCCCACCAGAATTCTAATTGGAAAATTTTACTCATACCCCAAAAATATGTAATTAGCCCCCATTTTCAACAAACTTGAACACACCCTATGGATGGCAGCAGTGCGATTTAAACAGTAAAACTACACCGCACCGTATGGTGCGGTTCTGGTGCACTGTGGAGCGGTTTGGTGCACTGTGGAGCGGTTCTGGTGCGGTTTCGGTTTTACGGAATCCAAAACCGCGCGGTTTTATTGCGGTGTCGGTTTTCCTCTTAAAACCGCGATAAACCGCAACGCATTGCAGTATGATACACTGCAAAGTAATACATGTCAGTTTTACCCCTAATATATTAATATGATTTCATTTCGGTAGTTGTAATTTAGCCTCAAGTTAAGGGTAAAAAAAGAAAAAACTCTTAGGGTTAGGGATCCCGTTTCTTTATAAGTTAGATCTGATTAGAGTCTCAACTCAAGGAGCTAGGTCGCCACTTGAAGCCTTTGTTCTTCAAAAACCCTAGCGTTTCAGGAGTCGACGCTTCAACCGTTCAGGCCTTCAGCTTCAGAAACCCTAGAGCGTTCAAGAATCAAGTCTCCCTGCCTCCGACCAGTTAGCGATTCGACAAAGGAGACGCAGCACAACAGCCGGCAGGTCCCGTCCTTTCTGGCAACGACCAGGGGCCGTCGTCCTGTCGTTGACTGTGAAGAACCTCTAGCATTAGATCCAAGGATCTCCTTTGCATTTTCCTAGTCAGATTTCGCTATCGGATGATTTGGATCGACGCCTCGGCGAATCTCCTTCATGTTGTCCTCGCCGATTTCACCTTCAGATGTCCTCTACCCTTTCCACTACTCACATATACAGTCAAGTATTTTTCCTTAATCACTTCCCCTTTTTCCTTTTTCTTTCTCTTCTATTTCTTCTTCTTCTTCTTTAATTGTGAAAATGAAACCTTTCAAGCAATGGATCAATCACTAGTCTAGTTTTTTTTTTTAACAATCAGTTTTTATTTTCTTTATTGTTATCTTCTCAAATGATATAACTTGTGTTTTATTTGGTTGCTCATACTTCAATACTTCATTATAAGTTTATAACACAACTTCTCTAAAAAGAAATTACTTGTTTTAAGTCTATGAATACATTGATTTACTGTATTTTGGTGATCCTTGAGCAATCATGATTTTATTTTGTACATTATACAATTCTAATAAATAAATATAGATTTTTTCTGCAGGTGATTGATTAATAGCTAAAAATGTCAGAATCTGAAGTTGGTCAGAATACTAATGACACGCTAGTGGATTCGGGCCCATCACGACAGAGTGAGATTCCATCTACAAATAAAGATATTTCTTCTGATTCTAGAAAAAAGAGCAATTACATCCAAAGTTAGAAATGACTTTAAGAAGATTAAAAAAGATGATGGTATTGAATTTGCACAGTGTAATCATTGTAATGGGGTCTTTAAATATATAAGTAGAAATGGAACTTCAAGTCTTAGTCAATATTTATTAAGGTGCCCTAAACGAAAAAATATTGACATAAGACAACAAATGTTATCAATCAAAGAAAATCGAGACGTTGTGGGTTTTGGGAATTTTAGTTTTGATCAAGAAACTTGTAGGTAAAGACTTACAAATTTCATAGTAATGCATGAACAACCATTTTCTATAGTTGATTATGTGGGTTTCAGAGACTTCATCAATAGTCTTCAACCAATGTTTAAGATGGTATCTCACAATACCATCAAGAGTGATATTTTAAAAAGTTACGAGATAATGAAGAAGAAAGTATGCAAAATTATGGAGAAAGATAGTGGGAGGGTTGCTATCACAACTGATATGTGGTCATCTTGTCAAAAGAAAGGGTGCATGGTGATTACTTGTCATTTCATTAATGATTCTTGGGCCTTGTAGAAGAGGATTATCATATATTTTATATTTTCTAAATCTCTGAACTTTATAAATTTGTTTGATTGTTTAAATTATTATTTTGTTTATTAGAGTTTTTTACTTATACAAGACTATTGTGATTTGCTTAGGTTTGCTTATGTTCCTACACCACACATTAAAGATGCTTTAAGTGAGGTGTTGATGGAAAACATTACTAGATTGGAATATTGATAGAAAGTTAACTACTATAACTATGGATAATTGTTCGACAAACAATGCAATAATTTATATTCTTAAAGATCAACTTGTTGATACTCTCTTATTGGATGCCAAAATATTTCACATGAGGTATACTGCACATATCTTAAAGTTGTTTGTTCAAGAAGAGTTAGATGTGATTAGAGATGCACTAGAAAAAGTGCGTGATTGTGTTTGCTATTGGAATGCAACATCGTCAAGAATTGAAAATTTTGAAGAAGTTGTCAAAAAGTTACGAGTTCCAACTAATAAAAGATTGAGTTTGGATTGTAAAACAAGATGGAACTCAACTTTCTTAATGCTTCAATGTTCTTTGGTATACAAGGATGTGTTTACCCGTTTAAAACAACATGGAGGATAGAACACATCTTTCCCATCAGAACATGATTGAAAAACAGCAGAAGAAATTTGTAAGAAGTTGAAGATGTTCTATAATGCAACTCTATTATTTTCTGGATCTAAGTATCCAACTTCCAACTTATTTTTTCCAACTTTTTGTGAGATGAAAATAGAATTGATGCAATGGATTGAATCTTATAATATGGTTATCAGCAACATGGCAACTCACATGCATGCTAAATTTGATAAATATTGGAGTGTTTGTTCTTTAGTCCTTGCAATGGCTATTGTGTTAGACCCCAGGTATAAAATGAAAGCAGTAGAGTTCTACTACTCTTATATTTTTGGGGTAACTCAATCTCTTATGGAAGTTGAAAAAGTTTAAAATGGTATTTATATATGGGCTTGTCAATGAGTACCAATCAAGAAACAAAGCAAACAAATTGGCTATGGCACCTACTTCTTCTTATGTTAGTCAAGAATCACTACGCAAGAGTACAAAAAGCCTTCATACGGCTTTTGATACATTTGTTCATTATATCATGTCTGATCTATATCTTAAATCTGAGTTGGATCACTACTTGGAAGAGCCTGTTCTGCTCCGGACTCCAGAATTTGATACACCCACTTAATTGGGGTAACTAAAAAGTACCCCCTCTGACCTTAATTTTCGAGTCTTACCCCTCTAAAAACCACTTTTCTATTGCGAAAGGCTATATGGATTTACGGTCAACAAAGGGTAGGACTCGAAAACTAGAATCATAGGGGGTACTAAACTACCCCAATTAGCTAGGGGGCAAGGTCAAAAAACCCCTTCTATTTTTCACTAATGCACCCATTTTGATAGGACTCTTTACCAAGGGTTTGCTCCTCCTCCCCACTCTGACAACCATCAACGACATCATCATCGCCCTCTCTCTCTCTCTCTCACTCTCTTCTCTCTCTCTCTCTCTCTCTCTCTCTCTCTCTCTCTCTCTCTCTCTCTCTCTCTCCAATTACCACCACAACCACGTTCGCCTTTCCTCCTCCTCCTCCTCCTCCTTCCTTCCTTCCTTCTTCTCCCATTCCTCTCCCTCATCCTCCTCCCCTTCTTCCTCTTCCTCATCCCCCTCCTATCTTTCTTATTCCTCCTCCTTCCTGGAAACGTGTCGGTCGTTCCTAACTAGCATGGTTGTCCGTTGTTTCCGAACGACTTGGTGTGTGGAGACATGTCGGTTGGGAGCAACCGACAACCATATCGGTCGAGATCGACTGACACATTCTAGGAAGGAGAAGGAGCGGCTGTGGTGGGATTGGCGGCTCCGGTGGTTGTACCATTTATCAATATGCTTGATAGACCTCGGGGACACATAGGGTATTTCTTCTTTTGCTAAGCTGGGGGTGCTAGTAATTTATGTAGTGCAAATAGCAACACCCTATATGGGATTCAAATGGATGGCAGTGGGCATGTTTGGGACGAGCAATCATACCCCGATATTGATTTGTCACAGATTAGTCTTAGGCTTGTCAAGTAAATCTCAAATTTGACTCAATTAAAGCACCCAAAATCCAAACCCATCATGTTGTTGGGATTAGTGTCTTCTACATGTCAATTCCAACAAGCTTGGCACAGGTTTAGCATGCATTATATAAACTCACAAGCCCTTGCATACGAGATGTGTAAATCCACTAGTCCACTTTGGTGTGACTTAGGTAACTCAGGAATATGGGGTAAATCCATATATAGGAGATCTGAGTTTGTCATGCGCACCTAAGTAGGTTTGCAGTCAATGGCTAGACAAAGACATCCAATATTATAAAAACTGTAATACCCCGACCTTCTAAGTACTATCACCCAGACCAATGGTACCTCACTACGAGTTGTCTAGACCCTTAATCCTAGAATGCGATGTAAACTCTAGGTTCAATGTTGATCAATTTAACAGACCAAATAGTGAGGTCTATCATTGGCAAACACTTGGGATATATTGGATGGTTTTCATTGGGTAGGAATAAAGATGGTGATTGCGAAGGAATGAGAAGTCATGACTCAAGCGGATAAGCTATGTATGGGATGAACAATTAGAATGATACCAAGTAGTATTCACCGACACCAAGGTAATGAGGGGTCAAGTGCAACATAGTAGCATAAGGGCACTCTCGTAATTTCTTAGTAACCTTGGAGTACAACTATGACTTAGTAGTGGTTTGTAGTCATAGTTAACTTGTAATGGTTTAACCATATATCTAGTTGAAGTCGAGGTTGTTGGGTTTCCGAAGATTCCAACTCCTAACCACTTCTAATGGTCGAGCTAAACCTAATTTTAGAGCAACTAGGATTACTAGTAGTGGGAAACACCATTGTGACTATGATGCCCTACATAGGTGGATTAGGAGTCTCCATAACTTAGGTTTCCTAATATGACTAGGATTTTAAAGTGACCTTCTAAATGCTCTCTAGTGAGGAATTTTTTTAATTTTTTTTGAGATCAGCGGGTGTCCCGAAACCTTTCGGGTAATGGCCCACTTTAGGCTCGGACTAATCCCTCTGGGAGTGAAGCCCGACCAACACGACAATACCCACACTACAAAAAAAACAGTTATTACCGACGGACACTATCCGTCGGTAATATTAAAATTTCGTCGGTAATATTCTATAGCGACGGAAGATATTTCCGTCGCTTGCTGTCGGGAAAGAAGGCGTCGGGGAAAACAATACGACGGACCAAATATTACCGTCGGTAATAATAATTAATACCGACGGTAATATTAACGCCGTCGGTAATATTTAATCAATTTAAAACTAATATAATTTAGTATTGCCGACGAAATATAAGAATCCGTCGGTAATATATAACCATTTTACCGACGGGTATATTTCATACTGTCGGTAATAATATATATATTACCGACACATATATATATTACCCGTCGGTAATAATATATATATTACCGACCAAATTCATATAACCGTCGGTAATACTATATATATTACCGACGGATATTATATGCCGTCGGCAAATCATTAATAATTTTAAAAAAATAAAAATATTATTACCGACGGAATAATTAATTTCCGTCGGTAATAAGTATTTTTTTTTTTTAATAAATTTACCTAAATAATGTTATTTAATTCCTGTGATTCAATACCACAATATATTACCACAATTTATCAAATATTACCACAATTTATAAAATATTACCTAAATTGATAAAAAATTACAGCAAATTATCAAATATTACCACAGTTCTCGGCCGACAATTATAGACAAGAACAAAAAATAACCATATATTACAAAATAATATTTACACAATCCAGAACTGAGAGATGATACATGTCCTATCTCAACCACCCCCGCCCGCCACCAACGCCGGTGCTCTCATCGATCCCCTGACGCTGCCCTATCTCAACCACGCCCGCCCACCACCAACGCTGGTGCTCTCATCGATCCCCTGACGCCGCCCTGCTCCTGCAATTAACATGTATTTGTTAAAAAAATGGTTTATATCTATAACTGAGTCTAAGCGTTAAAAAATGATAAGTTAGCGTGTTTCGATTTTGAAATAGGTTTGGATTCGATCCGATCGTAGAATTATCGGCATCCGATAATTCGAACTTGGAATTATTCCGTATTTCAGACTTGCGAGCGGGTTCTAATTGGATATTTGACCAATTTACGCTCCGATTCACCGATTTAGAGTCTAAGTGTTGAAAAATCATAACTTAGCGTGTTTCGGATATCAAATAGCTAGGTTTGGATTCGATCGGATCGTCATCGGATCGGCATTCGATAATTCGAACTTGGAATTATTCCGAATTTCGGACTTGCGAGCGGGTTCTAATTGGATATTTGACCAATTTACGCTCCGATTCACCGATTTAGAGTCTAAGTGTTGGAAAATCATAAGTTAGCGTGTTTCGGATATAAAATAGGTTTGGATTCGATCGGATCGTCATCGGCTCGGCATCCGATAATTCGAACTTGGAATTATTCCGTATTTCGGACTTGCGAGCGGGTTCTAATTAGATATTTGACCAATTTACGCTCCGATTCACCGATTTAGAGTCTAAGTGTTGGAAAATCATAAGTTAGATTGTTTCGGATATAAAATAGGTTTGGATTCGATCGGATCGTCATCGGCTCGGCATCCGATAATTCGAACTTGGAATTATTCCGTATTTCGGACTTGCGAGCGGGTTCTAATTGGATATTTGACCAATTTACGCTCCGATTCACCGATTTAGAGTTTAAGTGTTGGAAAATCATAAGTTAGCGTGTTTCGGATATGAAATAGGTTTGGATTCGATCCGATCATCATCGGATCGGCATCCGGTAATTCGAAGTTGGAATTATTCCGTATTTCGGACTTGCGAGCGGGTTCTAATTGGATATTTGACCAATTTACGCTCCGATTCACCGATTTAGAGTCTAAGTGTTGGAAAATCATAAGTTAGCGTGTTTCGGATATAAAATAGGTTTGGATTCGATCGGATCGTCATCGGCTCGGCATCCGATAATTCGAACTTGGAATTATTCCGTATTTCGGACTTGCGAGCGGGTTCTAATTGGATATTTGACCAATTTACGCTCCGATTCACCGATTTAGAGTCTAAGTGTTGGAAAATCATAAGTTAGCGTGTTTCGTATATAAAATAGGTTTGGATTCGATTGGATCGTCATCGGCTCGGCATCCGATAATTCGAACTTGGAATTATTCCGTATTTCGGACTTGCGAGCGGGTTCTAATTGGATATTTGACCAATTTACGCTCCGATTCACCGATTTAGAGTCTAAGTGTTGGAAAATCATAAGTTAGCGTGTTTCGGATATAAAATAGGTTTGGATTCGATCGGATCGTCATCGGCTCGGCATCCGATAATTCGAACTTGGAATTATTCCGTATTTCGGACTTGCGAGCGGGTTCTAATTGGATATTTGACCAATTTACGCTCCGATTCACCGATTTAGAGTCTAAGTGTTGGAAAATCATAAGTTAGCGTGTTTCGGATATGAAATAGGTTTGGATTCGATCCGATCGTCATCGGATCGGCATCCGGTAATTCGAAGTTGGAATTATTCCGTATTTCGGACTTGCGAGCGGGTTCTAATTGGATATTTGACCAATTTACGCTCCGATTCACCGATTTAGAGTCTAAGTGTTGGAAAATCATAAGTTAGCGTGTTTCGGATATAAAATAGGTTTGGATTCGATCGGATCGTCATCGGCTCGGCATCCGATAATTCGAACTTGGAATTATTCCGTATTTCGGACTTGCGAGCGGGTTCTAATTGGATATTTGACCAATTTACGCTCCGATTCACCGATTTAGAGTCTAAGTGTTGGAAAATCATAAGTTAGCGTGTTTCGGATATAAAATAGGTTTGGATTCGATCGGATCGTCATCGGCTCGGCATCCGATAATTCGAACTTGGAATTATTCCGTATTTCGGACTTGCGAGCGGGTTCTAATTGGATATTTGACCAATTTACGCTCTGATTCACCGATTTAGAGTCTAAGTGTTGGAAAATCATAAGTTAGCGTGTTTCAGATATAAAATAGGTTTGGATTCGATCGGATCGTCATCGGCTCGGCATCCGATAATTCGAACTTGGAATTATTCCGTATTTCGGACTTGCGAGCGGGTTCTAATTGGATATTTGACCAATTTACGCTCCGATTCACCGATTTAGAGTCTAAGTGTTGGAAAATCATAAGTTAGCGTGTTTCGGATATAAAATAGGTTTGGATTCGATCGGATCGTCATCGGCTCGGCATCCGATAATTCGAACTTAGAATTATTCCGTATTTCGGACTTGCGAGCGGGTTCTAATTGGATATTTGACCAATTTACGCTCCGATTCACCGATTTAGAGTCTAAGTGTTGGAAAATCATAAGTTAGCGTGTTTCGGATGTGAAATAGGTTTGGATTCGATCCGATCGTCATCGGATCGGCATCCGGTAATTCGAAGTTGGAATTATTCCGTATTTCGGACTTGCGAGCGGGTTCTAATTGGATATTTGACCAATTTACGCTCCGATTCACCGATTTAGAGTCTAAGTGTTGGAAAATCATAAGTTAGCGTGTTTCGGATATAAAATAGGTTTGGATTCGATCGGATCGTCATCGGATCGGCATTCGATAATTCGAACTTGGAATTATTCCGAATTTCGGACTTGCGAGTGGGTTCTAATTGGATATTTGACCAATTTACGCTCCGATTCACCGATTTAGAGTCTAAGTGTTGGAAAATCATAAGTTTTCGGATATAAAATAGGTTTGGATTCGATCGGATCGTCATCGGCTCGGCATCCGATAATTCGAACTTGGAATTATTCCGTATTTCGGACTTGCGAGTGGGTTCTAATTGGATATTTGACCAATTTACGCTCCGATTCACCGATTTAGAGTCTAAGTGTTGGAAAATCATAAGTTAGCGTGTTTCGGATATGAAATAGGTTTGGATTCGATCCGATCGTCATCGGATCGGCATCCGGTAATTCGAAGTTGGAATTATTCCGTATTTCGGACTTGCGAGCGGGTTCTAATTGGATATTTGACCAATTTACGCTCCGATTCACCGATTTAGAGTCTAAGTGTTGGAAAATCATAAGTTAGCGTGTTTCGGATATAAAATAGGTTTGGATTCGATCGGATCGTCATCGGCTCGGCATCCGATAATTCGAACTTGGAATTATTCCGTATTTCGGACTTGCGAGCGGGTTCTAATTGGATATTTGACCAATTTAAGCTCCGATTCACCGATTTAGAGTCTAAGTGTTGGAAAATCATAAGTTAGCGTGTTTCGGATATGAAATAGGTTTGGATTCGATCCGATTGTCATCGGATCGGCATCCGGTAATTCGAAGTTGGAATTATTCCGTATTTCGGACTTGCGAGCGGGTTCTAATTGGATATTTGACCAATTTACGCTCCGATTCACCGATTTAGAGTCTAAGTGTTGGAAAATCATAAGTTAGCGTGTTTCGGATATAAAATAGGTTTGGATTCGATCGGATCGTCATCGGCTCGGCATCCGATAATTCGAACTTGGAATTATTCCGTATTTCGGACTTGCGAGCGGGTTCTAATTGGATATTTGACCAATTTACGCTCCGATTCACCGATTTAGAGTCTAAGTGTTGGAAAATCATCAGTTAGCGTGTTTCGGATATAAAATAGGTTTGGATTCGATCGGATCGTCATCGGCTCGGCATCCGATAATTCGAACTTGGAATTATTCCGTATTTCGGACTTGCGAGCGGGTTCTAATTGGATATTTGACCAATTTACGCTCCGATTCACCGATTTAGAGTCTAAGTGTTGGAAAATCATAAGTTAGCGTGTTTCGGATATAAAATAGGTTTGGATTCGATCGGATCGTCATCGGCTCGGCATCCGATAATTCGAACTTGGAATTATTCCGTATTTCGGACTTGCGAGCGGGTTCTAATTGGATATTTGACCAATTTACGCTTCGATTCACCGATTTAGAGTCTAAGTGTTGGAAAATCATAAGTTAGCGTGTTTCGGATATGAAATAGGTTTGGATTCGATCCGATCGTCATCGGATCGGCATCCGATAATTCGAAGTTGGATTTATTCCGTATTTCGGACTTGCGAGCGGGTTCTAATTGGATATTTGACCAATTTACGCTCCGATTCACCGGTTTAGAGTCTAAGTGTTGGAAAATCATAAGTTAGCGTGTTTCGGATATGAAATAGGTTTGGATTCGATCCGATCGTCATCGGATCGGCATCCGGTAATTCGAACTTGGAATTATTCCGTATTTAAAAGAAAAACAGAGGCTACATCATTACCATGAGAGAGAGAGTGACCATTTACGATTCGATTTACCGATTTATAGTCTAAGTGTTGGAAAATCATAAGTGTGATAATATGATCTAAACTCAAATTAGTAAGATTCATATTTTTTGCTAATATTATAAAGATTAGTAAGTACCTGATCATGAGGATGAGCCACCGCTAGACCGGCTTATGAATTCATTAAATTTACGCTCCAGTTCCCTGCGAGCTTCTCTTTCCTCATCGAGGGCCTTCTTCTCCGCCTCAACCCTCTGCTCGAGGGCCTGCCTCTGCTCTCGCTCCGCCTCCATCCTCTGCTCGAGGGCCTGCCTCTGCTCTCGCTCCGCGTCTAGCGCAGACTGCAGCTGAGTGATAGCACCGGTCTGGGTGTCCCGTGCCCTCGAGCGCATACCCTCTCGTCCAAAGTAGGAGGAGGGCGTGACTCCAAGGCCCGTACAGAGGACACGGCCGTGCGTGGCAGGTCTCAGCACAGTATCCATCGCTGAGTCGACAGATACTGAGCTGGAGGAGGAGCCGGCCTCGCCCGACGGGGTCACCATAAGTCGCATCCTCTCCTATATAAAAACAACCAATGATATTCAATGATATTTTATGGCATATGTATAAGAATATATTAACAGTAATTTAATTACTTACCACTTGCGAGGCAACCCTGTCGTCCAGAAATGCCCCATCGATACGCCGCCTCCTAGAGGCCTCAAAAAGGTCAATCCTATTAGGCTCGTGGCCCAAGGACTGTGTCTGTTGGACATATAAAATAAATAGACGAGTTAATATAACATGTATAGAGCTTTAAATAATAACAATGTTTGTATCATTTACCAGCTGCTGGGCAAGCTGGGGCATGGAGGTCCTCCCCTTCACTGGAGCAGGTGTCGTCGAGGCACTTCTATTCTGCTTGCCTATAGCAGATTTATTCTGTGCAATCGATTAAATTTTGAAACATCAATACAAATTTTTAGTATAACATTAAAACAAGTACGAATCAACAAAATTATAATTATACCTGAAAGTTAGGGGTGGCCCAGTGAGCGACCAAAAACTGTAGAATGTGTAGCGGTGGCGCGTCTCTCGTCCCAGCCGCAGCCTGTACCTCCTCAGCCGGCTGGCCGACCAAGTAACCGTAGAGCTTGTAGAGCTCGTGACGGTAATCCCTGTACCGCTCACCCATCGTCTTCTACAAGTCCTCCCGATGGGTGTCGGTTTCCATGTTCTCCCATTTAAATTTCTCCTGTAAAATCAATTTAGAAACAAGTCATTTTATCAAATCAAATTATAAAGAAGTACGATATTATTCTAAAATGCTTTAATGAAACTAACGTACCAAAAACTGCTGATACATCCTCTCCTTATAGGATGCATCAATGTTCTTCCACCCCCTTAACCCCACAATCGGGGCATTCCTCTCCTCCCGTACTATCATGCCGACCCACGTGGCGGCGTCAGAAGCGTGCTCGCCCACAAAGGTATGGCCGCTCCACTGTAGGGACAGCGGCTCGCGTAAGGCCGACAAGCGCCGGGCCGTCGTCACGCCCCGGTCGCCTACGTACCTGGTCGACCCTGCAAATAAAATATACATCAGTACTGAAGAAGTATTTACAACATGTATAAAACTTTAGATCTAAACATTACCTGTGGGCGTAGACGCTGCAGCCGAGTGCTGAGCACTGCTCGAAGCTCCGGAGGCTGTGACCACAGTAGGAGCTGGTGTGGAGAGAGGAACAGCACTACCAGATCCGGACGGCTCAGCCTAGGACCCTGGGGTGGCAGCCGGAGCGCTCTGAGCTACCCCACCCCTGCCTCTGCCTCTGCCTCTACGAACATATGACCGTGATGCCATCTGAAACAATTTAATTTACATATGAAACAGTAAGATTTAAGATTTACATATGAAACAATATGAAACAGTTTGATTTATATACGAAACAGTATGATTTACATATGAAACAATATAAAACAATATGAACCCGCTCGCAATATGAAACAATATGAAACAATATGAAACAGTTAGACTCTAAATCGGTTAATCGGATCGTAAAGTGGTCAAATATCCAATTAGAACCCGCTCGGAAGTCCGAAATACGGAATATAATTCCAAGTTCGAATTATCGGATGCCGATCCGATGACGATCGGATCGAATCCAAACCTATTTTATATCCGAAACACGCTAACTTATGATTTTCCAACACTTAGACTCTAAATCGGTGAATCGGAGCGTAAATTGGTCAAATATCCAATTAGAACCCGCTCGCAAGTCCGAAATACGGAATAATTCCAACATCGAATTACCGGATGCCGATCCGATGACGATCGGATCGAATCCAAACCTATTTCATATCCGAAACACGCTAACTTATGATTTTCCAACACTTAGACTCTAAACCGGTGAATCGGAGCGTAAATTGGTCAAATATCCAATTAGAACCCGCTCGCAAGTCCGAAATACGGAATAATTCCAACTTCAAATTACCGGATGCCGATCCGATGACGATCGGATCGAATCCAAACCTATTTCATATCCGAAACACGCTAACTTATGATTTTCCAACACTTAGACTCTAAACCGGTGAATCGGAGCGTAAATTGGTCAAATATCCAATTAGAACCCGCTCGCAAGTCCGAAATACGGAATAAATCCAACTTCGAATTATCGGATGCCGATCCGATGACGATCGGATCGAATCCAAACCTATTTCATATCCGAAACACGCTAACTTATGATTTTCCAACACTTAGACTCTAAATAGGTGAATCGGAGCGTAAATTGGTCAAATATCCAATTAGAACCCGCTCGCAAGTCCGAAATACGGAATAATTCCAACTTCGAATTACCGGATGCCGATCCGATGACGATCGGATCGAATCCAAACCTATTTCATATCCGAAACACGCTAACTTATGATTTTCCAACACTTAGACTCTAAACCGGTGAATCGGAGCGTAAATTGGTCAAATATCCAATTAGAACCCGCTCGCAAGTCCGAAATACGGAATAAATCCAACTTCGAATTATCGGATGCCGATCCGATGACGATCGGATCGAATCCAAACCTATTTCATATCCGAAACACGCTAACTTATGATTTTCCAACACTTAGACTCTAAATCGGTGAATCGGAGCGTAAATTGGTCAAATATCCAATTAGAACCCGCTCGCAAGTCCGAAATACGGAATAATTCCAACTTCGAATTATCGGATGCCGATCCGATGACGATCCGATCGAATCGAAACCTATTTCATATCCGAAACACGCTAACTTATGATTTTCCAACTCTTAGACTCTAAATCGGTGAATCGGTCGGATCGTAAATCGGTGAAACGGTATGATTTACATATGAAACGGTATGATTTACATATGAATCGGTGAAACAGTATGATTTAAATATGAAACAATTTGATTTAAATACGGTCTAGTCATTTTCTGTCTCATCTCTGTCACTCTCATCGCTTCCCTCTTCTATTATTTGATCTGCATTCGCTGTCCAGTTTATATTGTCGACATCTTCATTTTCGTCGTGCACTGCGTCGACAATGATTATCTCATCATTCTGGTATGCATCCAAATCATCATCGACGACCCCCGTATCCTTGTCTCCCATGTCGTAAAAATCTCTGGGTGGTGACCTGACTACAATTTGCCAACCTGGAGAGGTATTATCCAGTGCATAAAATATCTGTTGCGCTTGAGAGGCAAGAATGAATGGATCTTCATATTGGGTATTCAATCTCTTGGCAGTGTTGATGCTGATAAAACCGTATTTGTCGACATTATAACCAGTCCCGCGATTATTAACATCATACCAATCGCATTTGAATAATACGATCCGATTTTGGCCAAGGAATTTAATCTCGAGAATCTCGTTGAGGACGCCGTAGAAGTCGATATTTTCTAATTCTTCTTGCTCACCGTTGACGACAACCCTACTATTTTGGGTTCTTCGTGATTTTTCACTATCTTTCGTCCGAAATCTATAACCGTTCACGATATAACCATCGTACGATATTGCGTCTTGCAAAGGACTACAAGATAAGCGCCAGAGATCCTCATTCATTAGCGGATCGTGGTTGTCGTGCAGCTCCTGTGCCTATAATAACCACACGACATTCATGATATGAACACATAATTATTGTTCGGTAATGGATGTCAATGAAATTCAGTAATGATGTGAATACTTACGTGTTTCTCGAACCACGATGGGAATTCACGATCATGAATTTGGGGAGCATTTCGAATACCCCGATTATTAATGATGGCTTTATGCTTCCTGTTTTACCGGTTATGAATTAGATTATAATTAGCACATATACTTAATGAATGGACTGAAAGAATGAGTAAATGATCGTAAAATGCTTACTCAATGAATGGCCACACTTCATCACATTGGCGCAACACATACATATGTGCCTGTTGAATCTCATCTACAGACAATCGACGGGTTTTGCCTCCTCCTACAGGTCTACCCATTTCGGCAAATATAGACAGACCCCCATCGAAGTCTATTGGACCACCGTCATAGTTCCGCTCAAGTTGATTGAATCGCGTGTCTATACCATGTAGGTATCTTGAGCAGAATGTTAGACATTCTTCTGCTAGGTATCCTTCAGCAATTGATCCCTCCGGACGACTTTTATTACGAACATATGATTTCAATGTTCGCAAGTACCTAATTTGAGAAAAAAATATTTGTATGAATATATCAAGAACGATCAAATACATTGTGCGAATGAGACGAGACGATTACCTCTCGATAAAATACATCCACCGGTAATGAACTGGGCCGCCGAGTTTGGCCTCATTTGCCAAGTGAACGGTCAAATGCACCATGACATCAAAGAATGAAGGTGGAAATATCATCTCTAACTTGCACAATGTGAGCGCAATATCCCTCTCCATCTGTTCAAGTTGGTCCACTCTAAGTACCTTCGAGCACAACTGTCTGAAAAAAGTGCTGAGCTCAATTAACGGACCGGACACCTCTTCGGTTAAATTCCCACGTATAGCAAGAGATAACAATCGCTGCATAAGAACATGACAATCGTGGCTCTTTAATCCAGACAACTTCCGGCCGTTCTCTTGCACGCATCGTGCGATATTCGAAGAATAACCGTCTGGCGTTTTCACAGACCGTAGGAATGCACATAAGGCTGCCTTTTGCTGTGAGCTCATGGTGTAGCATGCAACTGGCAACACATACTTATCCCCAATCTCTTGGGGATGAAGTGATTTTCGGATGCCCAACTCCTTAAGATCGAGACGAGATTTAAGATTATCCTTCGTCTTACCGTCGAGATTCAGCAGTGTTCCTATAATGTTGTCACACACATTTTTCTTAATATGCATGACATCCAAGTTATGCCGCAAGAGTAGGCTGCTCCAGTACGGTAGTTTAAAGAAAATACTCTTCTTCTTCCAGTTATGCTCACGCGTAGAATCTTCATGCGTTCTCTTCTTTTTACCTTTTCCAAGTGCCACGACATCAAGCTGATCCAATTCGCACAAGACTTCTACCCCCGAAAGCTGCTCCGGGGCCTTTGCAAGTTCCTTCTTGCCGTTGAAAGCTCTTTTGTTCTGCCTCCACTTATGGCCGTCAATAAGGAATCTTCGATGGCCCATATAACAGAACTTGCCTCCGTTCTTCAATCGTAATGAATCTGTCTCCTTATTGCATGTAGGGCACGCCAATTTTCCTTTAGTACTCCACCCGGATAAGTTGGCATATGCAGGAAAATCGTTGATGGTCCATAGAAGTGCCGCATGCATCCGAAAATTCTGGCGCAACGAGGCATCATACGTATCGGCCCCAACTTCCCATAACTCGTTCAACTCCTCAATCAACGGCTGCAAGTAAACGTCAATATCATTACCAGGCGACCTGGGTCCGGGAATGAGCAAGGAGAGCATTGTGTATGGCTTTTTTAAGCACATCCAGGGAGGCAAATTGTATGGAACTAGGACAACTGGCCAAATGCTGTACGACACACTCATATTCCCAAAGGGATTGAAGCCATCGCTAGCAAGCCCTAACCTGACGTTGCGAACTTCACATGCGAATTCAGGATATGTATGATCAAAATCTTTCCACGTCAGAGAGTCGGCCGGATGTCTCATAATCCCGTCATCTGTACGTTCTCGTGCATGCCACCTCATGTGCTCAGCAGTCTTCGATGACATAAACAACCTCTGAAGCCTGTCCCTGAGCGGGAAGTATAGGAGAACCTTTGCAGATACATTTTTCTTCCTTCGACTGGTACTAGACTCGGCATCCGTCTCTTTATATCTCGTTGCTCCGCATATGTGGCATGACCGCGCATGTTCGTACTCTTTCCGGTACAACATACAATCGTTCACGCATGCATCAATTTTCTCATAACCCAGACCGAGATCTTTAATTGTCTTCTTCGCCTCGTAGAATGATTTCGGTACTGTCTCACCCATAGGAAAAGCCTCTTTCAGCAACTCTACCAACATATTAAATGACTTATTACTCCAACCATTGAGGCACTTCAAATGAAGAAGCTTTACAGTGAAAGAGAGTTTTGAAAACTTCTCACACCCCGGGTATAGAGGTTGTTCGGCATCTTTAAGCAATCTGTAGAACTTGTCCGCTTCGATATTGGGCTGATCACCTGACGGTGTTTCCGTGCCTATTCCACCTTGCAAATCATGTATCATACCCTGCATGTCATCGTCATCGTCTGTATTAATATTATCATCAGCGATCACTGTGTTTGAAGTTTCACCGTGAGCTGCCATGGGGACTGCATCTAGCTCCTCACCGTGCGAGAACCAACGGGTATAGGTAACGTCAATGCCACGCATTACCAGATCAACCTCACATTCCTCTCGAACCTTCCTAATCACCCTTCCGCAGTCTATACAGGGACACACAATTTTTCCATCAAGCGGTGCAAGACGCTCAAATGCAAAATCCAGAAATTTCCTGACTCCTTCTCTGTACTCTTGGCTCATGCGATTCGAATTACGCATCCAACTCTTATCGATCGAAGACATCTTCGTCTATCTGGCTATACAACACCTGACATATAATTTCAAACAATGTTATAAGACTCCGCACAATTTCGGTTTCGGTTCCCGGGTATGGAACACCGAACCAAAACTTCTACAGGCCATCCACATCCCTAATGGATGAGTGTAATATGATGAGTAGACTAGTCACATAGTAAACCTAGGGTTGCTGGCCAGCATTTGAACTGCTGATAGTTCGAATGCTAGGCATAGCACCAAAGTTATGCGATAGTAAGTCAACAAGTCAGGGAGCCTCATCAAGTAAACACTTGGGGTCTGACGGTTCTCTCTGTCGCTCGAGTAGATTTATGGCTTTAGCATACCTCATATCACACCGAACCGACAAAAACCGACTATTTCGGTTTCGGTTTCGGTTTCGATTTCGGTTTTGATTTTTCGTAAACCGAAAAAAATATAACCGACAAAACCCACACCGAAACCGACCGACAAAACCAACGCTCACCCTAGTCTAAAAACTACATTTTGCCCCCCATTCCCCCATTCAATTCAGTTTTGATAGGATAAAATTCAATGTTTTAAAACACGAAAACTCGACTCGACTCGAAACCTTAATGAGTCGAGTACACACGACAACTCGGCTAAAACCCGACAAACTCGAGTCGGATCGAAACTCAACCGAGTCAGATCGAAACTCGAGTTTTGGACCGAGTCGGATCGAAACTCAGCCGAGTCGAGTCGACTCGGCCGAGTTTCGAGTCGACTCGGCGAATAACGTGACACCACTTTACGGCACTAATTAATCTGTCACATGGCTGTTAGAGCACTAGTGTGTTAAATACTTCTGATAAACCACTATTCAATTAAAAAATTAATAATATTTTGAACAAAAAAATCCCTAATATTTACCACCATGGTAGATACGTACTTCAAGCCAAATGAAACATTTATTACATAATTCTAAAATACTTGACAAAGTACTTATCAAAATATTTAGCCCTTAACAAATGGAGCCATAAGAATTAGAGAAATGCTATTCAGCCTTAAGGTTTTTCCTATTCCGCCAGCATGATTAACTTGACAGCATACAATTGGTGGCTGAAACCTACTAGTGACATTTAAATCTTTTACACCACCAGTTGCACGCTGTCACGTCAATTGGGTTGAGCGGAATCGGAAAAAACCTTCGGGCTGAGTGTGGGCGGTCTATTAGTGTGGGCATGTGGCGCCTCTTGGAGGTCCGGCGATGACCTCCCCACTTCAATCTACCAAAAAACAAAATAAATAAAAAGGTTTACCCGATTTGGTAATTAACGTTGATGCTAGGGTCACTGTCTATAATTGCTTGAAGTCGGGACTATGTCTGACTGACATGCGACAGGTTAATATATATATTACCACAAATTAACCGAAGGGGGAAAGGGAGGAGGAGGAGGAGCTCACCAGCGATGGTCGGCAGGCCTCGAGAAGGAGGAGGAGCACTGGTGTCGCAGTCGGTGGCGCGAGAAAGCGGAGGGGTGGCCGGAGGTGCAAGGGAGGTGATGGGTGGCCGGCCGGAGGTGCAAGGGATCGAGAGAGAGAGAGACAGGTGAGGGGAGGAAGTAGAGAGAGAGAGAGAGAGAGAGAGAGAGAGAGAGAGAGAGAGAGAGAGAGAGAGAGAGAGAGAGGGAAGGCTAGGGAGGCCGGGGAGGGGGGGAGGAGGCCGGGGGAGAGAGAGAGAGGGCCGGGAGGCCGGGGAGGG
Source organism: Chamaelirium japonicum (assembly GCA_947650365.1). Taxonomy (NCBI): domain Eukaryota; kingdom Viridiplantae; phylum Streptophyta; class Magnoliopsida; order Liliales; family Melanthiaceae; genus Chamaelirium; species Chamaelirium japonicum. Next base: position 48,604,971 of record OX393555.1, on the reverse strand, counting down.
GCGGAGGTCGGGAGGGGGATGGGTGGCCGGGAGGGGGATGGGTGGCCGGAGGGGATCTCGGGGCTGCCGGAGGGGGACGGGGTCGCCGGGGGGTCGGGTCGGTGAGAGAGAGAGAGATTGAGAGAGGGGCGCGCGCCGGAGAGATCGAAACAGAAGAATCAAAGAAGACCTCGACTGTTTGGTTATATAACAGGGTTTTTGCCGACGGACATTTTAGATTCCGTCGGTAAAACTAATTTTTTTACCGACGGTAAATAACAATCCGTCGGTAAAACTCCACGACAAAAATTCAAGTTCAATTTTTTCCAGAGGCTCGGTTTGGCACCCTGAGTTTCGTCGGGACATTTTACCGACGGAAATTTAATTACCGTCGGTATTGTACCGACGGATATATAAATTCCGTCGGTATAATCCCGACGAAAGCACAAGTTCAATTTTTTCCAGAGGCTCGGTTTGGCACCCTGAGTTTCGTCGGGACATTTTACCGACGGAAGCTAAATTACCGTCGGTATTGTGCCGACGGACATATAAATACCGTCGGTATAATTAGTTATACCGACGGAACTTTAACGCCCGTCGGTAAATAGCACGACGAAACTCAACCTCCTATTTTTTTCCAGAGGCTCGGTTTTTACACTGAGTTTCGTCGGGACAATTTTACCGACGGACATTTTATTACCGTCGGTATATTGCCGACGGAGATATTATGGCGGTCGGTAACATTGGTTATACCGACGGACATACAATTACCGTCGGTAAAATATCACGACGATGACATTTTGCCGACGGTTTATATGTAACCGTCGGTAATAATTATATTACCGATGGTAAATATGTATACCGTCGGTATAAATATGCAAAGAAAATTAAAAAAATTGAAGTTATAATACCGACGGATATTATTGTAACCGTCGGTAAAAAGTGTATTATTACCGACGGTGATAATAATGTCCGTCGGTAAAGACCCTATTTCTTGTAGTGCCACTTCACTCATGGGTAAATCAAGGGGAGGAGTCGAACCCACCACCTCCTCACCAAAGCATCAATTGATTTGCCAACTCTTCTATCCCTAATGGGTTTTGCCAACTCTCCTACCCTTGATGGGTTAGTGAGAAAACATAGTTGGACTAGGTGTGACGACTAAGATCCAATAGCCAATAGCCAATAGCAAATAGTCAAGACTCCTAAGCTTGGGACACCAAGATGGATGAGGTGAGGTGAGGTGAGGTGAGATATACAAGGCCACGAGTTAGCCCCACATTGCCTGGAGAGAAGATCCTGAGCTACTTATATAATTTCTCCTCCCAAATGTAGAAGACGCATTTTAAAACCGTGTAACGCTACGGATTTTGTAAGAACTCCATAGTTAAACGTGCTCGAGCGAGAGTAGTACTAGGATGGGTGACCCTCCTGGAAAGTTTTCGTGCGGGCACGGGCAAAGCGGACAATATCTTGTGTGTTTGGGGCAGATGTTACACTAGGATTCACTAGATGGGACCACCCTGATGGGCTCTAGCTCTTAGGATGATGATGAAAACTTATCTAAGTGAGTGGAGGTTAATTATGAGTGAAACCCAAATGGTTTAGGATTCCCTAGAACATGATCAAGTTGATTAAGTTGCCTTTCCTAGTTTCTAGGGTTTGTCATAGGTCTTCTAGTGGATTAGATTAAGGGTTTTTTTTCAAAATATTATTAAAAAATAAAATATTCAACTAAATAGTGGTTGACCAAAACTATTTATCATTATAGCACTTTGACCACCACATGGCAGGTCAGCACCGTAAAGCGAGCTGCAATAATTTTTTTTTCTTCTCTGAGTCAAAGTAGAACTCGACATCTGTGTTACCGGGTTTAAACCCGATATTATGGATACCGGGTTTACACGAAGTCCAACAAGAAAATAGCTAGTGTGGGAACGTTGTATTATGGATATTGTGGATACCGGATATCCGGGTTTAAACCCGATAACCTGGATACCGGATATCTGGGTTTAAACCCGATAACCCGGATACCGGGTTCAACTATGGCTCAGAAAAATTAAAAATTCACAGCTCATTTTACGATACGATCTGCCATATGGAGGTCAGAGCGCTACAACGATAAATAGTTTTGGTCAACTGCTATTTAGTTGAATATTTTATTTTTTAATAATATTTTGAAAAAAATCCCTTAGATTAACCTTCCTAACATTTAGGGAAAGTCATAGTTGTCATAATGCCAAATTGACTTTCCTATAATGTAGAATAAGTCGTTAGTATCCACATAAACAAAGGACTTTCAATTTCTCTCGGATTCATTAATCATAATGGACTATGTAGATGATCTATATTCTTTAAGTAATTATCCTTGTTGTCCATAGTGGATAATGATTAATTGATTATTTATTTATTTAATTATTATTTCTTTAAATGGTTGTCTAATTGGATTAGGATAAGTCATTCCTATAAATTAGGAGAATGCCAATGTGTTTACACCAGTACCCTTCTTTATAGGAGATACCTTCCATATGGCATTTCCCACTTGAGTGGGACTCACCCCTATCATCCATGCCATTTAACCATTTTCCCTTTAGGAGGAGTCCCTCCCCTATGCGCCAACGCTCTCCCAAATAGGAGATGAGTGGTCGTCCTTAGGAGAAGGGTTTTTTTTAGTGGGGAGGAACTCCACTTATGGAAACTTTTTTCCATAAGTGGCTGACCACCTCTTCGGCCCTCTGTCCAAGACTAAAAGCCCCCCCCCCCCCGTGAGGATGCCATATAAAACGGAAGAGAGGGAGGGCTACTGTCCAAGATATAAGGGGGGTAGTGTGTGTGTGTGTGTGTGTGTGTGTGTGTGTGTGTGTGTGTGTGAGAGAGAGAGAGAGAGAGAGAGAGAGAGAGAGAGAGTTGCTTCATCTCCATTCAAGGGTCTTCATCCTAGATCTTCTTGAGAGCCTTTACAAGAGCATTGAAGAAGAAGATGACTCGCACATTGTCACGCCCCGGATCTGACTACAAGGGTAAACCAGTCAAACCAGGGGGTGATGGGGTTTTATGGGAAATCAGGTTATAAGGTCACGAGGTTGATTTTATTATTTAATTGTTTATTACTAATTTATCATGAACTAGTTACTAGTTGATGAGGGATGGCTTTGAGGAGAAGCCTACCAGTAGCTTGGCCTTGAGGAAAGGCCTACCGAGCATGAAGCTTGAGGAGAAGCTTACTAGGGGAAACATTACTGATTCTGTCATTATTCAGAGCATCTAAAACATTATTCCATAGTTATTACATAACCAACTAGAAATAATAAACACTAGCTAACATCTCTAGCGTCCTTTCTTGATAGCTAATTAAGCTCCTCTAGGCAGCGTCTGAGAAGGATCTACAGTACCTAAAAAGAGTGTGCAACAACGGGGTGAGTTTACTAGGTAAACTCAGAGAACAGTTAACCCTAAACTAGCTAGGGTAAACCATAGTCATACCCCGCCCTTCTAGACGTCTATAAAGGCGGCAACCCATATATACACACATTGCAAGTAAGTGAAATGAACTAGCTACACATGACAATTATATTATATTACAACTACAACTAGTACATATAAGACAAGTAATCATCCAGATCAAAAGTATGCAACTAATTACCAAATGTTAGTTCTACCTACTCCTAAAGTGAACCGGCATGTTTCTAACTGAGTCTGCCAATAGAACCTGGGTCCAAGTGTACCTGGAGAGCCAGAAATACCCATATGGCCATAAGGGGGCTTGGTCCTTCACCATGGGGCACTCCCGCCCAACTTGCTTCTTCGGGGTCATTACCCAGGGGTGGACTACTAGGCCACTAGGGGCTTTACCGCCTGTCCAACCCTGTGACCCTACCTACTTGATTCGGATTATGCACAGGCGGTGGTTCACCTCCCATCCTGTGCACTCGGGTCTCCTACCCATGCCCGTGAGTAGTAAGTCTTTCCTCTGGGAAGAAAACCTCGATTGAGGAAGTACAACCACCGGTCTCTCCACTGAGACCACCCGTCTCTCTACTGAGACCGCCAGCCCTCATTGCTCAGTAGCAACTGGACTGCACCATGAGACCCATGGTCCCCAAACACAGTCATTCAACAGAATATCAATAATTAATCAGTACGAGTATTTACTTGTTTGCATGCATCCTAGTGTGAATCTAGGTTGCGCTAATCACTGTTACAGCTATCAAAAAATGTTACATGATTATTCAGAGTCAAGGGATAGTATGTCCACCTCCCACATGCAGTACCGATTTTCCGCCTACATGCATTGGGCATACTATGCCATATATGATTTTATTAATTATTTTACAGATACAACTACAATCTACTTTAACCAGAATAGAATTAATCATGTTCACCTGGAAAGTAACTCGGTTGTCCACGCTCCTCCTACTTATCGGTTCAGTTATCGTCGAAGAAGAAACTGACAACCATAGTTTAAAATATATAAGTTGTTACCTTTATAAATTACTCAAACCAGGGATCTAAATAGGTTGGTCTAGGGATGAGGACCCATTGGATCCGGTCTTGCTCGAATCTGACTTCGATCGGAGGTTTTAGGGTTGAACAGGTAAAAACTGGTCCATGGTCAGTTTAATAAAATAGAAGGGTCCCTAGGGTCCTAAACTAGGTTCAATACATCTGTATCGAAGATCTGAGCACAATGCTGCCGGTTTCGTCCAATTCTGAGATCGGACAGAGAAATGGCGATCAAACCAAGGTGCACCAACTAGATCGGGTTCATAGATAAAATAGAATACTACACAGTATAATTACTGTACTAAAATATGGCTAACATGTAGAATTTTCTGAGTCGGTCGTAATGGCTTTGGTTTCGTCCGATTCCGAGTTCAGACGAAGAAATGACAACCGAACCAATTTCAGGTCGGTTTAAGGGTCTGTCGGGTCGGGTCTGCAATGTTAATAACAAAATGGCTTGGGCAGACCCATTATTTACGGGTCTGGCACTCCCTTCTTCTTCCCCTCATGAACCAGAGGCTGCATGGGTGGTTATCTTCCACGGTGGCGATAGCGGGGTGGCCGCATGGGTTGGGTCGTGTGGAGGAGGATAGGGGAAAGGGCTGACCTTGGTTCGGTGCTCGCCGAAGTGGGGGGAGGAGTCGAGGTCGCTGCTCCTCTCTCTATAGTTCTCTCTCTCTCTCAATCTGTCTGCTCTCTCTCTCTCTCTCTCTATCTCTATCTCTTGGTTCTTCATAAAGAAGGGGAAGAGATGTTATGGTGTTAAAGAGGGTTGAGAGATCAGGTTGTTAACCCCTTTAATTCATAATAACGATGAAGGAATAAAGGAAGAAGAGATCCGGTTGTTAAGGCTATCAGATTGTTAGACTTTTAACTCCTAATAAGGAGAATGAACTAAGAGAATAAAAGATTCAATTTTATCATTTTAACTCTTTCACTTCTTCCCATCCAAAATTAAAATTTTAAGTCACGGAGAGAGAGATCTGGTTGTTAAGGCTATCAGGTTGTAATGGCTTTTAACTCCTAATAAAGAGTAGGGAATAAAGGAAGAAAAGATCAGGTTTTATCACCATAATTCTTCTCTATTCTCCCCATCCTAAATTAAAATTTAAATAACAGGGAGAGAGATCTGGTTGTTAAGGCTATTCGGTTGTTAAGGCTTTTAATTCCTAATAAAGAGGATGAAATAAAAGAATAAAAGATTTTATTTTATCATCTTAACTCTTTCATTTATTCCCATCCGAAATTAAAGTTTTAAATTTAGAGGAGAGAGATCTAAGAAAATTAAATCCAGCTACAAGGTTAGGAGGTAGGTCCTAGGGATGGTTAGGCTCGGTCCCGTGCCCTGAAGTGGGCTCGGTTGGAACCCGGTGCCATTCGAATACCTACATAACTGAAAAGGATAATTAGCCATAACTCATAAATCGGATGTCAAAATTGGGCCTAAGAGTATTCGTTGGAAAGCTCTCGTCGACATGAACGCGTCGGCGCTTGATACACAATTTTCTGACTTATGGATCTCTCGAAAAGAACAAAATACTCAAAAATTTAAAATAGCAATTACTCATCATCCAGGTATCGGATCGACCCCAGCTCAGGCTCGTTGAAAAGGTCTATTAGATCCTCACCCAACGTATCCAGCCTTGCTGCGATCTGATTACCCGAACTTTCGTGGTAAATAAAACAATGTCAAATATTAGCTAATTTATCTATATTCTAGGGTATAACTATCGAACTGCCGAAACTAGCTGCGCATACACCCGATTACTTCACGGGACGCGCCATTGCGATCTGTTCGAAGCTATAGCAAAAGTGAACGTAAATATTTCATGGGTTTACGACTTATTCTTCCAGAACAAGCCTAGAGAAAAAAGTCTGACTAAGAATGACAAAAATACCCAAGGCGAACTTTTATTATTCCCAAATTTAACACCACAGGTGTTACAACCTACACACCTTAAAGAAATTTTCGTCCTCGAAAATTAGTTAGAATCAGAAATCAAACATCAAAGAGATCAGGGTACAATCGCAACATATCGGACTCCACTTTCCAAGTGGCCTCATCCTCACCTCGATGAGTTCACAAAATCTTGACCATCTTGATGGTCTTGGTGCGAAGCACTCTATCTTCGGAAGCTAAAACACGGATCGGCCGCTCCTCAAAAGTGGCATCGATATTTAGCTCCAAGTCTTATCAATCTAGCACGTGTGTCGGGTCTGGCATGTACCTCCAGAGCATCGACACGTGGAACACTGGGTGTACCGCTGAGAGCCATGGTGGCAAAGCCAGACGATACGCCACCTCTCCGACTCGATCTAGAATCTCGAACGGTCCTGTAAACCTCGGTGCTAGTTTCCCTTTCTTTCCGAAACGAAAGACGCCACGCTTAGGGGAAACCCGCAGAAAGACATGGTCACCGACCTCAAACTCAAGGGGCCGTCTACGAATATCTGCATAGCTCTTCTGTCTGCTCTGAGCTGTGTGGAGCCTTTCTCTAATAACATGTATCTTCTCTGTAGTCTCCTGCACCAAGTCTGGTCCCAGAAGACTACGCTCGCCAACCTCTGCCCAACAGACGGGGGATCAACAAGGCCTCCCATATAGAGCCTCATAGGGAGCCATGTCAATGCTCGCCTGATAGCTATTGTTGTATGAGAACTCTACCAAGGGCAAGTGCTCATCCCAGCTACCTCCGAAATCTATAGAACACGCCCGAAGCATGTCTTTCAATATCTGGATGGTCCGTTCTGATTGACCGTCTGTCTAGGGATGGAAGGCTGTGCTAAAGCTGAGCTGGGTCCCCAACGCGGTCTGCAAACTCTTCCAGAACCCTGAGACAAACCTAGGATCTCGATGAGAGACAATGGTCACTGGAATCCCATGCAATCTGACTATCTCTGCAACGTAGAGTTTGCTCAGTTCCGATAAAGAAGAAGTCGTCCGGACTGGAAGGACGTGGGCAGACTTGGTCAGTCTGTCCACAATCACCCATACCGAATCATGCTTGCTCCTGGTTAGTGGCAACCTCGAGACGAAGTCCATCGTGATGTGCTCCCACTTCCACTCTGCTACAGAAAGGGGATGAAGGGGTCCCGCAGGCTTCTGGTGTTCTGCCTTAACCTGCTGACAGGTCAGACACTTGGCCACGAACTCAGCTACATCTCTCTTCATGCCATTCCACCAGAATTGGCTCTTCAAGTCTCGGTATATTTTGGTACTGCCAGGGTGTACCATGTATCGAGAGCGATGCGCCGCTGTTAGAACCTCCTCTCGAATTTCCAGTCCTTCGGTAGACATAGCCTCCTCTTATACCTCAGTCTGCCATCAGAATCAAGCGACCAGTCCTCTACTGACTCTCCCCTTATCAGTCGAGAACGCATCTCTTCCAACTCCTCATAATCTGCCTGGGATGCTATCACTTGTTTGACCAGCGTAGACTGTGCCCGCACACTGAATAATCAAGTACTAGCGGGATCTTCTCGCACCAACAGGTCATACCCTTCAACTACTACAATAAAGCTCTGTTTATCTGCAGTCAGTCGAGACATCTTGCTCCTGAACTTCTTGCTGAGCGCATCCGCTACTACATTAGCCTTCCCAGGGTGATAGAAGAAGTTGTAGTTGAAGTTCTTCAAAACCTCAATCCACCTCCTCTGTCGAAGATTCAGATACTTCTGAGTACAAATGTGTCTCAGACTCTTATGATCATAGTACATCTCAAAGTCTTCTCTGTACAGATAGTGGTGCAAAATCTTAAGCGCGAACACTACCGCTGCAAGCTCTAGGTCATGGGTCGGATAGTTATGCTCATAGGGCTTTAGTTGTCTCGTTGCATAGGCAACCACTTTACCATCCTGCATTTGCACGCATCCGAGTCCAGATTGCGACGCATCTGTGTATACAACATATCCCTTCCCACTAACTGGCATCGTGAGTACATGGGCAGTGGTGAGTCTCCACTTCAGCTTTTGAAAGGACTACTCGCACTTATCCGACCACTCAAACTTCACCCCCTTCTTTGTTAACCGAGTCAGAGGCAATGCCAATCTCAAGAAACCCTCTACGAACCTCCGGTAGTATCCCGCTAGACCCAGGAAACTCCGGATCTCAAAAACATTCCTCGGTGACTCCCAACTCAGTATTGCCTCGATTTTTACTGGGTCCACCGAGATGCCTCCTTCTGAAACCACATGCCCTAAGAACTTCACTTCTCTCATCCAAAACTCACACTTGCTGAGTTTGGCATAGAGCTGGTGATCTCGTAATGTCTGTAGGGCAATCCTCAGATGCTCTGCATGCTCCTCTTTTGACTTCGAGAAGATCAATACATCATCAACGAAGACCACGATGAACCGGTCAAGGTAAGGCCTGAAGACCCAATTCATCAAGTAGGGGTGTGCATCGGTTCGAAACCGACCTATTTAGACAAAACCCAAACCGATCCAACCTAGGTCGGTTTTGAGAATTTGCAATCCGATCCAAACCGATTGAGACTGGAATCCAATCCAATCCAATCCAATTAAAGTCGGTTTGGATTGGATTGGATTGGATGGTTGGTTTGGGCTTTGGCCCATATGCTTACTAGTTTTTTTTATTATTTATTTGGACATAGTTTCAACTTTAAAATGATTATTTCAAAAATTATAAAATGATACTACATTACTTACCAAAATACCAAGTTATCAACAACAATACCATTATGTCCACAATATTCATATCCATTAAATATTAAAAACTACAAAGTACAATTTTAACAATTAAACAAAAGTTTACAACAGTTACCACTAAATTAGTAAATTATAAACCGGAGTCCGGTTCGGTTCGGTTCGGTTTAGGTCGGTTTTTAATTGATAAATCCGATAACCGATCCAATCATATCGGTTTTGAGAAATCCTGATCCAATCCGATCCGTTGAGTGTGTCGAAACCGATCAAATTCGATCGGTTTGGTTTGGTTCGGTCGGTTTGGTTTGGATCCTGCACACCCCTATCATCAAGTCCATAAAAGCTGCTGGGGCATTCGTCAGACCGAACGACATCACTAGAAACTCGTAGTGCCCGTACCGTGTCCGGAATGCTGTCTTCTGGATATCATCATCCTTCACTCTGAGCTGATTGTACCCAGTCCTCAAATCAATCTTAGAGAAGAACTGAGCACCCTTCAGCTGATCAAATAGATCCTCGATCCTCGGAAGAGGATATCGGTTCTTCACAGTAACTGCATTAAGTTTCCTATAATCGATGCAGAGCCGTTTTGAACCGTCTTTCTTCTGGTCAAACAAAACAGGGGCACCCCATGGAGAGACACTGGGGCGAATATACCCGAGACTCCGCAATTCTTCTAGGTGAGTACTTAACTCCTGTAGCTCCGCTGGTGCCATCCGATACGGGGCCACTGAGAACGGTACCGTCCCCGGAACTAGCTTGATGCTGAACTCTACCTCTCGAATAGGAGGAAGGCCTGGGAGCTGGTCAGGGAATACATCAGGAAAGTCTCGAACTATTGGGGAGCGCTCCAATGGATTCTCGCCCTCAATCTCGTTGGCCAATTGTGCTAGGAGGCTAAGATAGGACCCTTGCCGGGGCGTCGGATATAAAATAGCCAGCTTAGCTCCCGCAAAGAAGAACTCCGTATTGCCAGGTGGACGGAAGGTGATCTTCTTAGAGTAGCAGTCTAGTGAAGCATGGTATGCCGCCATCCAGTCCATTCCCAGTAAGACATCCAACCCTTCTAAGTCGAGGATAATCAAGTCAGCCACAAGTTCATTGCCTCCAATGGAAAGCACACATCTCTTACATACACGGTCCACATCAATGCTAGCCCCAAGTGGTGAGACGACCGATAGGACATAACCAAGTGGCTCCGACTGTAGCCGCAAGGTAGCCACAAATCTGGAGACTATGTAAGAGTGCGTCGATCAAGTATTGAGCAAGACTCGTGCATGGGTAGTGAACACAGTTACAACACCTAAGACAATATGCAATAGTTATTAGCGTATGTCTATCCAAGCTATATGAACTACCAGAGGTGTGAACTACTAAACTATGTAAGGTAAAGCTATACTACGAGGAATGGGTCTATGGTAATTTCTATGGCAGATATAAAAGCTCTAATATCCTTCTATCAAGCCTATAACAGAATTCTCTCCTATGACTCACAACATCTACTGATCTGAGAACTATAGAATCTATGAGAAATACATACATGCGGGATAAAGTATCCACAATAAACACAAAACACACTATAATATTAAGCCACAATCGTAAGAGGGATACAGAACAACTCAATGAGTATACCTCTCAATGATCACATCATCTCCTATAGTTACAATCCCAAAAGTATCCACTGATAAAAATTATAAACTAAAAGGTAAAGCAAAAGCGCCTAGTACAAGTGGGTCTTATCATGGTAAGTCTCATACATTACCAATAACGACTCTTAGACTAGATCCTAAGCTAGAGAACTTACCAAACAACAAGGGAATATACTGTAAACTACACACCTTACACAGAAACTGTCCAGAGATTATAATAATCTAACACATCTATAGGGTTGGGATCCAATTACTCATCTTACCTAGTTAAAAAGTGTCCTTCTTAACTGTTTCTACTGAAAAGCGTCCCCTTCAGTAGGGTAGGAAGATAATTAAATCCCCAAAACAAAAATCTTAAAGATAGACCCCACTATTCACTGGGAACTCTTACAACAAATCCTAATACAATGACTAACAACCTAAAGATAACCCTAGAATCATATCGCTAGGCTCTGATACCAGCTGTCACGCCCCGGATCTGACTACAAGGGTAAACCAGTCAAACCAGGGGGTGATGGGGTTTTATGGAAAATCAGGTTATAAGGTCACGAGGTTGATTTTATTATTTAATTGTTTATTACTAATTTATCATGAACTAGTTACTAGTTGATGAGGGATGGCTTTGAGAAGAAGCCTACCAATAGCTTGGCCTTGAGGAAAGGCCTACCGAGCATGAAGCTTGAGGAGAAGCTTACCAGGGGAATCATTACTGATTCTGGTATTATTCAGAGCATCTAAAACATTATTCCACAGTTATTACATAACCAACTAGAAATAATAAACACTAGCTAATATCTCTAGCGTCCTTTCTTGATAGCTAATTAAGCTTCTCTAGGCAGCGTCTGAGAAGGATCTACAGTACCTAAAAAGAGTATGCAATAACGGGGTGAGTTTACTAGGTAAACTCAGTGAACAGTTAACCCTAAACTACCTAGGGTAAACCATAGTCGTACCCCGCCCTTCTAGACGTCTATAAAGGCGGCAACCCATATACACACACATTGCAAGTAAGTGAAATGAACTAGCTACACATGGTAATTATATTATATTACAACTACAACTAGTACATATAAGACAAGTAATCATCCAGATCAAAAGTATGCAACTAATTACCAAATGTTAGTTCTACCTACTCCTAAAGTGAACCGACAGTTTTCTAACTGAGTCTGCCAACAGAACCTGGGTCCAAGTGCACCTGGAGAGCCAGAAATACCCATATGGCCATAAGGGGGCTTGGTCTTTCACCATGGGGCACTCCCGCCCAACTTGCTTCTTCGAGGTCATTACCCAGGGGTGGACTACTAGGCCACTAGGGGCTTTACCGCCTGCCCAACCCTGTGACCCTACCTACTTGATTCGGATTATGCACAGGCGATGGTTCACCTCCAATCCTGTGCACTCGGGTCCCCTACCCATGCCCGTGAGTAGTGAGTCTTCCCTCTGGGAAGAGAACCTCGATTGAGGAAGTACAACCACCGGTCTCTCCACTGAGACCACCCGTCTCTCTACTGAGACCGCCAGCCCTTATTGCTCAGTAGCAACTGGACTGCACCATGAGACCCATGGTCCCCTAAACACAGTCATTCAACATAATATCAATAATTAATCAGTACGAGTATTTACTTGTTTGCATGCATCCTAGTGTGAATCTAGGTTGCGCTAATCACTGTTACAGCTATCAAAAAATGTTACATGATTATTCAGAGTCAAGGGATAGTATGTCCACCTCCCACATGTAGTACCGATTTTTCGCCTACATGCATTGGGCATACTATGCCACATATGATTTTATTAATTATTTTACAGATACAACTACAATCTACTCTAACCAGAATAGAATTAATCATGTTCACCTGGAAAGTAACTCGGTTGTCCACGCTCCTCCTACTTAATCGGTTCAGTTATCGTCGAAGAAGAAACTGACAACCATAGTTTAAAATATATAAGTTGTTACCTTTATAAATTACTCAAACCAAGGATCTACATAGGTTGGTCTAGGGATGAGGGACCCATTGGATCCGGTCTTGCTCGAATCTGACTTCGATCGGAGGTTTTAGGGTTGAACAGGTAAAAACTGGTCCATGGTCAGTTTAATAGAATAGAAGGGTCCCTAAGGTCCTAAACTAGGTTCAATATATCTGTATCGAAGATCTGAGCACAATGCTACCGGTTTCGTCAAATTCTGAGATCGGACAGAGAAATGGTGATCAAACCAAGGTGCACCAACTAGATCGGGTTCATAGATAAAATGGGATACTACACAGTATAATTATTGTACTAAAATATGGCTGATATGTAGAATTTTCCGAGTCGGTCGTAATGGCTCTGGTTTCGTCCGATTCCGAGTTCGGACGAAGAAATGGTGGCCGAACCAATTTCAGGTCGGTTTAAGGGTCTGTCGGGTCGGGTCTGCAGTGTTAATAACAAAATGGCTTGGGCAGACCCGTTATTTACGGGTCTGGCACTCCCTTCTTCTTCCCCTCAGGAACTAGAGGCTGCATGGGTGGTTTTCTTCCACGGTGGCGATAGCGGGGTGGCCGCATGGGTTGGGTCGTGTGGAGGAGGATAGGGAAAAGGGCTGACCTTGGTTCGGTGCTCGCTGAAGTCGGGGAGGAGGCAAGGTCGCTGCTCCTCTCTCTATAGTTCTCTCTCTCTCTCTCAATCTGTCTGCTCTCTCTCTCTCTCTATCTCTATCTCTCGGTTCTTCATAAAGAAGGGGAAAACACGCGATCTAGTGT
>OX393555.1:48545888-48590937 GCA_947650365.1 Chamaelirium japonicum | reverse complement strand
GATAGACGAAGATGTCTTCGATCGATAAGAGTTGGATGCGTAATTCGAATCGCATGAGCCAAGAGTACAGAGAAGGAGTCAGGAAATTTCTGGATTTTGCATTTGAGCGTCTTGCACCGCTTGATGGAAAAATTGTGTGTCCCTGTATAGACTGCGGAAGGGTGATTAGGAAGGTTCGAGAGGAATGTGAGGTTGATCTGGTAATGCCAGGCATTGACATTACCTATACCCGTTGGTTCTCGCACGGTGAGGAGCTAGATGCAGTCCCCATGGCAGCTCACGGTGAAACTTCAAACACAGTGATCGCTGATGATAATATTAATACAGACGATGACGATGACATGCAGGGTATGATACATGATTTGCAAGGTGGAATAGGCACGGAAACACCGTCAGGTGATCAGCCCAATATCGAAGCGGACAAGTTCTACAGATTGCTTAAAGATGCCGAACAACCTCTATACCCGGGGTGTGAGAAGTTTTCAAAACTCTCTTTCACTGTAAAGCTTCTTCATTTGAAGTGCCTCAATGGTTGGAGTAATAAGTCATTTAATATGTTGGTAGAGTTGCTGAAAGAGGCTTTTCCTATGGGTGAGACAGTACCGAAATCATTCTACGAGGCGAAGAAGACAATTAAAGATCTCGGTCTGGGTTATGAGAAAATTGATGCATGCGTGAACGATTGTATGTTGTACCGGAAAGAGTACGAACATGCGCGGTCATGCCACATATGCGGAGCAACGAGATATAAAGAGACGGATGCCGAGTCTAGTACCAGTCGAAGGAAGAAAAATGTATCTGCAAAGGTTCTCCTATACTTCCCGCTCAGGGACAGGCTTCAGAGGTTGTTTATGTCATCGAAGACTGCTGAGCACATGAGGTGGCATGCACGAGAACGTACAGATGACGGGATTATGAGACATCCGGCCGACTCTCTGACGTGGAAAGATTTTGATCATACATATCCTGAATTCGCATGTGAAGTTCGCAACGTCAGGTTAGGGCTTGCTAGCGATGGCTTCAATCCCTTTGGGAATATGAGTGTGTCGTACAGCATTTGGCCAGTTGTCCTAGTTCCATACAATTTGCCTCCCTGGATGTGCTTAAAAAAGCCATACACAATGCTCTCCTTGCTCATTCCCGGACCCAGGTCGCCTGGTAATGATATTGACGTTTACTTACAGTCGTTGATTGAGGAGTTGAACGAGTTATGGGAAGTTGGGGCCGATACGTATGATGCCTCGTTGCGCCAGAATTTTCGGATGCATGCGGCACTTCTATGGACCATCAACGATTTTCCTGCATATGCCAACTTATCCGGGTGGAGTACTAAAGGAAAATTGGCGTGCCCTACATGCAATAAGGAGACAGATTCATTACGATTGAAGAACGGAGGCACGTTCTGTTATATGGGCCATCGAAGATTCCTTGTTGACGGCCATAAGTGGAGGCAAAACAAAAGAGCTTTCAACGGCAAGAAGGAACTTGCAAAGGCCCCGGAGCAGCTTTCGGGGGTAGAAGTCTTGTGCGAATTGGATCAGCTTGATGCCGTGGCACTTGGAAAAGGTAAAAAGAAGAGAACGCATGAAGATTCTACGCGTGAGC
The DNA here is from genome assembly GCA_947650365.1 of Chamaelirium japonicum. Classification (NCBI taxonomy): domain Eukaryota; kingdom Viridiplantae; phylum Streptophyta; class Magnoliopsida; order Liliales; family Melanthiaceae; genus Chamaelirium; species Chamaelirium japonicum. The sequence continues at coordinate 48,589,332 of OX393555.1, read as the reverse complement.
ATAACTGGAAGAAGAAGAGTATTTTCTTTAAACTACCATACTGGAGCAGCCTACTCTTGCGGCATAACTTGGATGTCATGCATATCGAGAAAAATGTGTGTGACAACATTATAGGAACACTGCTGAATCTCGACGGTAAAACGAAGGATAATCTTAAATCTCGTCTCGATCTTAAGGAGTTGGGCATCCGAAAATCACTTTATCCCTAAGAGATTGGGGATAAGTATGTGTTGCCAGTTGCATGCTACACCATGAGCTCACAGCAAAAGGCAGCCTTATGTGCATTCCTACGGTCTGTGAAAACGCCAGACGGTTATTCTTCGAATATCGCACGATGCGTGCAAGAGAACGGCCGGAAGTTGTCTGGATTAAAGAGCCACGATTGTCATGTTCTTATGCAGCGATTGTTATCTCTTGCTATATGTGGGAATTTAACCGAAGAGGTGTCCGGTCCGTTAATTGAGCTCAGCACTTTTTTCAGACAGTTGTGCTCGAAGGTACTTAGAGTGGACCAACTTGAACAGATGGAGAGGGATATTTCGCTCACATTGTGCAAGTTAGAGATGATATTTCCACCTTCATTCTTTGATGTCATGGTGCATTTGACCGTTCACTTGGCAAATGAGGCCAAACTCGGCGGCCCAGTTCATTACCGGTGGATGTATTTTATCGAGAGGTAATCGTCTCGTCTCATTCGCACAATGTATTTGATCGTTCTTGATATATTCATCCAAATATTTTTTTCTCAAATTAGGTACTTGCGAACATTGAAATCATATGTTCGTAATAAAAATCGTCCGGAGGGATCAATTGCTGAAGGATACCTAGCAGAAGAATGTCTAACATTCTGCTCAAGATACCTACATGGTATAGACACGCGATTCAATCAACTTGAGCGGAACTATGACGGTGGTCCAATAGACTTCGATGGGGGTCTGTCTATATTTGCCGAAATGGGTAGACCTGTAGGAGGAGGCAAAACCCGTCGATTGTCTGTAGATGAGATTCAACAGGCACATATGTATGTGTTGCGCCAATGTGATGAAGTGTGGCCATTCATTGAGTAAGCATTTTACGATCATTTACTCATTCTTTCAGTCCATTCATTAAGTATATGTGCTAATTATAATCTAATTCATAACCGGTAAAACAGGAAGCATAAAGCCATCATTAATAATCGGGGTACTCGAAATGCTCCCCAAATTCATGATCGTGAATTCCCATCGTGGTTCGAGAAACACGTAAGTATTCACATCATTACTGAATTTCATTGACATCCATTACCGAACAATAATTATGTGTTCATATCATGAATGTCGTGTGGTTATTATAGGCACAGGAGCTGCACGACAACCACGATCTGCTGATGAATGAGGATCTCTGGTGCTTATCTTGTAGTCCTTTGCAAGACGCAATATCGTACGATGGTTATATCGTGAACGGTTATAGATTTCGAACGAAAGATAGTGAAAAATCACGAAGAACCCAAAATAGTGGGGTTGTCGTCAACGGTGAGCAAGAAGAATTAGAAAATATCGACTTCTACGGCATCCTCAACAAGATTCTCGAGATTAAATTCCTTGGCCAAAATCGGATCGTATTATTCAAATGCGATTGGTATGATGTTAATAATCGTGGGACTGGTTATAATGTCGACAAATACGGTTTTATCAGCATCAACACTGCCAAGAGATTGAATACCCAATATGAAGATCCATTCATTCTTGCCTCTCAAGCGCAACAGATATTTTATGCACCGGATAATATCTCTCCAGGTTGGCAAATTGTAGTCAGGTCACCACCCAGAGATTTTTACGACATGGGAGACAAGGATGCGGGGGTCGTCGATGATGATTTGGATGCATACCAGAATGATGAGACAATCATTGTCGACGCAGTGCACGACGAAAATGAAGATGTCGACAATATAAACTGGACAGCGAATGCAGATCAAATAATAGAAGAGGGAAGCGATGAGAGTGACAGAGATGAGACAGAAAATGACTAGACCGTATGTAAATCAAATTGTTTCATATTTAAATCAAATTGTTTCATATATAAATCATATTGTTTCATATGTATATCATATTGCTTCATATGTAAATCATACCGTTTCACCGATTCATATGTAAATCATACCGTTTCATATGTAAATCATACCGTTTCACCGATTTACGATCCGACCGATTCACCGATTTAGAGTCTAAGAGTTGGAAAATCATAAGTTAGCGTGTTTCGGATATGAAATAGGTTTCGATTCGATCGGATCGTCATCGGATCGGCATCCGATAATTCGAAGTTGGAATTATTCCGTATTTCGGACTTGCGAGCGGGTTCTAATTGGATATTTGACCAATTTACGCTCCGATTCACCGATTTAGAGTCTAAGTGTTGGAAAATCATAAGTTAGCGTGTTTCGGATATGAAATAGGTTTGGATTCGATCCGATCGTCATCGGATCGGCATCCGATAATTCGAAGTTGGATTTATTCCGTATTTCGGACTTGCGAGCGGGTTCTAATTGGATATTTGACCAATTTACACTCCGATTCACCGATTTAGAGTCTAAGTGTTGGAAAATCATAAGTTAGCGTGTTTCGGATATGAAATAGGTTTGGATTCGATCCGATCGTCATCGGATCGGCATCCGGTAATTCGAAGTTGGAATTATTTCGTATTTCGGACTTGCGAGCGGGTTCTAATTGGATATTTGACCAATTTACGCTCCGATTCACCGATTTAGAGTCTAAGTGTTGGAAAATCATAAGTTAGCGTGTTTCGGATATGAAATAGGTTTGGATTCGATCCGATCGTCATCGGATCGGCATCCGATAATTCGAAGTTATATTTATTCCGTATTTCGGACTTGCGAGCGGGTTCTAATTGGATATTTGACCAATTTACGCTCCGATTCACCGATTTAGAGTCTAAGTGTTGGAAAATCATAAGTTAGCGTGTTTCGGATATGAAATAGGTTTGGATTCGATCCGATCGTCATCGGATCGGCATCCGGTAATTCGAAGTTGGAATTATTCCGTATTTCGGACTTGCGAGCGGGTTCTAATTGGATATTTGACCAATTTACGCTCCGATTCACCGATTTAGAGTCTAAGTGTTGGAAAATCATAAGTTAGCGTGTTTCGGATATGAAATAGGTTTGGATTCGATCCGATCGTCATCGGATCGGCATCCGGTAATTCGAACTTGGAATTATTCCGTATTTCGGACTTGCGAGCGGGTTCTAATTGGATATTTGACCAATTTACGCTCCGATTCACCGATTTAGAGTCTAAGTGTTGGAAAATCATAAGTTAGCGTGTTTCGGATATAAAATAGGTTTGGATTCGATCCGATCGTCATCGGATCGGCATCCGATAATTCGAAGTTGGATTTATTCCGTATTTCGGACTTGCGAGCGGGTTCTAATTGGATATTTGACCAATTTACGCTCCGATTCACCGATTTAGAGTCTAAGTGTTGGAAAATCATAAGTTAGCGTGTTTCGGATAAGAAATAGGTTTGGATTCGATCCGATCGTCATCGGATCGGCATCCGGTAATCCGAAATACGGAATAATTCCAACTTCGAATTACCGGATGCCGATCCGATGACGATCGGATCGAATCCAAACCTATTTTATATCCGAAACACGCTAACTTATGATTTTCCAACACTTAGACTCTAAATCGGTGAATCGGAGCGTAAATTGGTCAAATATCCAATTAGAACACGCTCGCAAGTCCGAAATACGGAATAATTCCAACTTCGAATTACCGGATGCCGATCCGATGACGATCGGATCGAATCCAAACCTATTTCATATCCGAAACACGCTAACTTATGATTTTCCAACACTTAGACTCTAAATCGGTGAATCGGAGCGTAAATTGGTCAAATATCCAATTAGAACCCGCTCGCAAGTCCGAAATACGGAATAATTCCAACTTCGAATTACCGGATGCCGATCCGATGACGATCGGATCGAATCCAAACCTATTTCATATCCGAAACACGCTAACTTATGATTTTCCAACACTTAGACTCTAAATCGGTGAATCGGAGCGTAAATTGGTCAAATATCAAATTAGAACCCGCTCGTAAGTCCGAAATACGGAATAATTCCAAGTTCGAATTATCGGATGCCGATCCGATGACGATCGGATCGAATCCAAACCTATTTCATATCCGAAACACGCTAACTTATGATTTTCCAACACTTAGACTCTAAATCGGTGAATCGGAGCGTAAATTGGTCAAATATCCAATTAGAACCCGCTCGCAAGTCCGAAATACGGAATAATTCCAAGTTCGAATTATCGGATGCCGAGCCGATGACGATCGGATCGAATCCAAACCTATTTCATATCCGAAACACGCTAACTTATGATTTTCCAACACTTAGACTCTAAATCGGTGAATCGGAGCGTAAATTGGTCAAATATCCAATTAGAACCCGCTCGCAAGTCCGAAATACGGAATAATTCCAAGTTCGAATTACCGGATGCCGATCCGATGACGATCGGATCGAATCCAAACCTATTTCATATCCGAAACACGCTAACTTATGATTTTCCAACACTTAGACTCTAAATCGGTGAATCGGAGCGTAAATTGGTCAAATATCCAATTAGAACCCGCTCGCAAGTCCGAAATACGGAATAATTCCAACTTCGAATTACCGGATGCCGATCCGATGACGATCGGATCGAATCCAAACCTATTTCATATCCGAAACACGCTAACTTATGATTTTCCAACACTTAGACTCTAAATCGGTGAATCGGAGCGTAAATTGGTCAAATATCCAATTAGAACCCGCTCGCAAGTCCGAAATACGGAATAATTCCAACTTCGAATTACCGGATGCCGATCCGATGACGATCGGATCGAATCCAAACCTATTTCATATCCGAAACACGCTAACTTATGATTTTCCAACACTTAGACTCTAAATCGGTGAATCGGAGCGTAAATTGGTCAAATATCCAATTAGAACCCGCTCGCAAGTCCGAAATATGGAATAATTCCAAGTTCGAATTATCGGATGCCGAGCCGATGACGATCGGATCGAATCCAAACCTATTTCATATCCGAAACACGCTAACTTATGATTTTCCAACACTTAGACTCTAAATCGGTGAATCGGAGCGTAAATTGGTCAAATATCCAATTAGAACCCGCTCGCAAGTCCGAAATACGGAATAATTCCAACTTCGAATTACCGGATGCCGATCCGATGACGATCGGATCGAATCCAAACCTATTTTATATCCGAAACACGCTAACTTATGATTTTCCAACACTTAGACTCTAAATCGGTGAATCGGAGCGTAAATTGGTCAAATATCCAATTAGAACCCGCTCGCAAGTCCGAAATACGGAATAATTCCAACTTCGAATTACCGGATGCCGATCCGAAGACGATCGGATCGAATCCAAACCTATTTCATATCCGAAACACGCTAACTTATGATTTTCCAACACTTAGACTCTAAATCGGTGAATCGGAGCGTAAATTGGTCAAATATCCAATTAAAACCCGCTCGCAAGTCCGAAATACGGAATAATTCCAACTTCGAATTACCGGATGCCGATCCGATGACGATCGGATCGAATCCAAACCTATTTCATATCTGAAACACGCTAACTTATGATTTTCCAACACTTAGACTATAAATCGGTGAATCGGAGCGTAAATTGGTCAAATATCCAATTAGAACCCGCTCGCATGTCCGAAATACGGAATAATTCCAACTTCGAATTACCGGATGCCGATCCGATGACGATCGGATCGAATCCAAACCTATTTCATATCCGAAACACGCTAACTTATGATTTTCCAACACTTAGACTCTAAATCGGTGAATCGGAGCGTAAATTGGTCAAATATCCAATTAGAACCCGCTCGCAAGTCCGAAATACGGAATAATTCCAAGTTTGAATTATCGGATGCCGAGCCGATGACGATCGGATCGAATCCAAACCTATTTCATATCCGAAACACGCTAACTTATGATTTTCCAACACTTAGACTCTAAATCGGTGAATCGGAGCGTAAATTGGTCAAATATCCAATTAGAACCCGCTCGCAAGTCCGAAATACGGAATAATTCCAACTTCGAATTACCGGATGCCGATCCGATGACGATCGGATCGAATCCAAACCTATTTTATATCCGAAACACGCTAACTTATGATTTTCCAACACTTAGACTCTAAATCGGTGAATCGGAGCGTAAATTAGTCAAATATCCAATTAGAACCCGCTCGCAAGTCCGAAATACGGAATAATTCCAACTTCGAATTACCGGATGCCGATCCGATGACGATCGGATCGAATCCAAACCTATTTCATATCCGAAACACGCTAACTTATGATTTTCCAACACTTAGACTCTAAATCGGTGAATCGGAGCGTAAATTGGTTAAATATCCAATTAGAACCCGCTCGCAAGTCTGAAATACGGAATAATTCCAACTTCGAATTACCGGATGCCGATCCGATGACGATCGGATCGAATCCAAACCTATTTCATATCCGAAACACGCTAACTTATGATTTTCCAACACTTAGACTCTAAATCGGTGAATCGGAGCGTAAATTGGTCAAATATCCAATTAGAACCCGCTCACAAGTCCGAAATACGGAATAATTCCAAGTTCGAATTATCGGATGCCGATCCGATGACGATCGGATCGAATCCAAACCTATTTCATATCCGAAACACGCTAACTTATGATTTTCCAACACTTAGACTCTAAATCGGTGAATCGGAGCGTAAATTGGTCAAATATCCAATTAGAACCCGCTCGCAAGTCCGAAATTCGGAATAATTCCAAGTTCGAATTATCGGATGCCGAGCCGATGACGATCCGATCGAATCCAAACCTAGCTATTTCATATCCGAAACATGCTAAGTTATGATTTTTCAACACTTAGACTCTAAATCGGTGAATCGGAGCGTAAATTGATCAAATATCCAATTAGAACCCGCTCGCAAGTCCGAAATACGGAATAATTCCAAGTTCGAATTATCGGATGCCGAGCCGATGACGATCCGATCGAATCCAAACCTATTTTATATCCGAAACACGCTAACTTATGATTTTCCAACACTTAGACTCTAAATCGGTGAATCGGAGCGTAAATTGGTCAAATATCCAATTAGAACCCGCTCGCAAGTCCGAAATACGGAATAATTCCAAGTTCGAATTATCGGATGCCGAGCCGATAACGATCCGATCGAATCCAAACCTATTTTATATCCGAAACACGCTAACTTATGATTTTCCAACACTTAGACTCTAAATCGGTGAATCGGAGCGTAAATTGGTCAAATATCCAATTAGAACCCACTCGCAAGTCCGAAATTCGGAATAATTCCAAGTTCAAATTATCGAATGCCGATCCGATGACGATCCGATCGAATCCAAACCTAGCTATTTCATATCCGAAACACGCTAAGTTATGATTTTTCAACACTTAGACTCTAAATCGGTGAATCGGAGCGTAAATTGGTCAAATATCCAATTAGAACCCGCTCGCAAGTCCGAAATACGGAATAATTCCAAGTTCGAATTATCGGATGCCGATAATTCTACGATCGGATCGAATCCAAACCTATTTCAAAATCGAAACACGCTAACTTATCATTTTTTAACGCTTAGACTCAGTTATAGATATAAACCATTTTTTTAACAAATACATGTTAATTGCAGGAGCAGGGCGGCGTCAGGGGATCGATGAGAGCACCAGCGTTGGTGGTGGGCGGGCGTGGTTGAGATAGGGCGGCGTCAGGGGATCGATGAGAGCACCGACGTTGGTGGCGGGCGGGGGTGGTTGAGATAGGACATGTATCATCTCTCAGTTCTGGATTGTGTAAATATTATTTTGTAATATATGGTTATTTTTTGTTCTTGTCTATAATTGTCGGCCGAGAACTGTGGTAATATTTGATAATTTGCTGTAATTTTTTATCAATTTAGGTAATATTTTATAAATTATGGTAATATTTGATAAATTGTGGTAATATATTGTGGTATTGAATCACAGGAATTAAATAACATTATTTAGGTAAATTTATTAAAAAAAAAAACATACTTATTACCGACGGAAATTAATTATTCCGTCGGTAATAATATTTTTATTTTTTTTAAATTATTAATGATTTGCCGACGGCATATAATATCCGTCGGTAATATATATATTATTACCGACGGGTAATATATATATCCGTCGGTAATATATATAGTATTACCGACGGTTATATGAATTTGGTCGGTAATATATATATTATTACCGACGGGTAATATATATTTGTGTCGGTAATATATATAGTATTACCGACAGTATAAAATATACCCGTCGGTAAAATGGTTATATATTACCGACGGATTCTTATATTTCGTCGGCAATACTAAATTATATTAGTTTTAAATTGATTAAATATTACCGACGGCGTTAATATTACCGTCGGTATTAATTATTATTACCGACGGTAATATTTGGTCCGTCGTATTGTTTTCCCCGACGCCTTCTTTCCCGACAGCAAGCGACGGAAATATCTTCCGTCGCTATAGAATATTACCGACGAAATTTTAATATTACCGACGGATATTGTCCGTCGGTAATAACTGTTTTTTTTGTAGTGAAAACAGACGCATTCCACTTCAAGCATTGTTGGCACGAGCTTCGGCATTAACCTAAGTGTTAAGGAGGGCGACAAAAGAAGTCGACGAAGAAGTCTAAAAGATCTTATTCAGCCTCACCTTTGACTCCTTCTCCTTCTACTTCAGACATGATGCTCGAGTCCTTCTGCAGCGCCATCCCCTAGAAGACGGCCCCGCCTGCACTCGTGCCTCCGCCTACTGACCGATAGATTTATTTGAATAGAAGGAAGTTGAGTTTTCCTTGGTTTTATGAGAATTGAGGTATAAGCGTAGTAATGGATGTCATTTAGTAAAAGGGATGCGTGTAGCAGTACTACAGTAAAATCACTATAGCAAACTGTGAAAGGATCTTATGATTATTTTTGGTATTTTTAAAAAAAACACGTCATCCAAAACATTTAGAAAATATCGTCTTATGTGCAAAACACATGGAAGATTATTTGGATGAAAAGTTACAATTGTCTTTTTCAAAACCCACCTCATCAAAAACGGTTACCGCTGATAAGACATCTTCTACGTACAAATCGTTCAAGAGGATTATCCTGAACAAACATTGATTCCGTTGACATAAATTTAGCAGAAACAATTAGATGATGCATGCTTTGTATCGGATCTATACTTCTTTTTTATTTTTTTTAAAGAAAATAAAAGTAAACATTATACCTTGTTCTAAAGGGAACATAGATATGGACAGGAATATACTTAGGTGCGATCTACAGTCTGCAGGAGTGGTGCATCGAACGGTTATGGACTGCAGACCGTATGGACTGCAGATCGCACCTAAGCATTCCTCTATAAATGGATTTCTTTGGGATTTTCAATTCCAAGAAAAATAAGTCAAATAACACATCATAAAAGGACAGAAGAAAGAGAACAAAAATAGCATCCACTGAAAGGTGAGTAAAACTAAGACGGAATCTTCGAGAATCCTAATCTCCGTTATTTAAGCGATTCATCGGGCCGATAAGATGCAGCCGTGGGGTAGAGATCGGCATTCCTTGTTCGGGCCCACAATGGATTTCAGCACAAGATTAACCGATAGAAGCCTCGTCAAAGCGAAAACCGACCTCACCGCGCCACCCTACGTGCTCCCCATCTCCAACTTCGACCACCTCTCCGGCCGCTTTCCGGTCACCGTCTTCTACGCCTACGGCAAGCCAGCGGCCGGAGACTTCTCCTTGGTGGTGGCCGCCATCAAAGCCTCCGTCTCGGAGATCCTCGCTTTCTTCCCCCCTTTCGCCGGAAGGATAGTGCAGAACCCCGAGAGCAGAGAGGTGGAGATCCTGTGCAACAACGAAGGAGTCGAGCTTACCGTCGCCATGGCGGACGTCCCGTTAGCAAGCCTTGATCTCCACCATGTCGACAGCTCCGTAAAGAACATCATGCTCCCCTTCGATCTAGAGGTTCCGCTGCGTTTGCAGGTCACCGGCCACGCATGCGGTGGCTTCTCCATCGCTTGGACCTTCGACCACCTTCTAGCTGACGGAGCCGCCTTCTTCAAGTTCTTGGCGTCTTGGTCTGAAATCGCCCAGACGAAGAGGATCTCCACGGTCCCGTGCCACGACCGCTCGTTGCTCCGCCCTCGCTCGCCGCCCACCTACGGCCCTTCGCTCGACCGAGTCTTCAGCGCGTGCACCCTGGATGACTTCCTCGCGTGCTCGCGGAGAGGCTTCGTCATGCGCTTGTACTTCGTCGAAGGGACGTGTGTGGAGCGGCTGCGGGCGGTGGCGAGCGAAGGAGGGGGGCGGAGGACAAGGACGGAGGCGCTGTCGGCGTACATCTGGAAGATCCTGGCGAGATCCATCGGCGATGCCGCCGCCGGTTGCAAGATGGGGTGGCTGGTGGACGGGCGGAGGAGGGTTGCGGGGGACCCTGAGACCATGGCCGGGTACGTGGGGAACCTGTGCTCGATGGCGGTCGGCGAAGCGAGCACTCGGGAGTTGGAGGAAGGGTCCCTCTCCCACGTGGCCGGGGTGGCATCGCGCGCGATTCGGGAGGTGAACGGAGCTCACTTCCTGGAGCTGGCCGACTGGATCGAGGGGCACCGGCCGGCGAAGGTGCTGCCGAGGATCCTGCTGGGGGTCGGTGGGCCGGCGGTGATGGTGTCGTCGTGCCACACGATGCCGGTGATGTCGACGGACTTCGGGTTCGGGCCTCCGCTGGTCGCGACGTTCTACACGACGCTGGAGGGGTTGGGTGCGGGGCATGTCGGCTTCTTTTCCAGCGGGAAGGGGGATGGCTCGTGGCTCGTGTACGCGTTTGTGTGGCCGGAGCTCGCGGCCGAGCTGGAGACGGATCCGGGTCGTGTCTTCCAGCCCATAACACCGGCTCATCTTGGACTGTAAAATGTAAGGGTGACTTAGTGTGATAGGTCCCTTTGAACATCTCTAGTTTGTAACAAGGACAGACATGCCATTTCTCGGCTTTGCACTGGGGCCCTTTCAAATGACCAAATTGTCATTCCATGACGCTTCTGCCAATACAACCCGGGCAACCAGTTTCACAGCACAGCAAAAAATATTTCAAAATTGTAAACTCTAACCCTAAGTCAGTACTGTAGCAACTACATGCAGTAACTACTACGGTAATACCTAAACCCTAACCCTAAATCCGAAACCATAATTCCTAGATCATAAACACAAACTTATAAACACTAAATCCTAATAAATAATATAGGATTAGATTAGTCATTTATCATTTACTTTGATTAACAATTAACACTATTAGAACTTTTTAATTTTTTTTGGTCGACCGACTAGGCAGTCAAAGGACGACACTAGACAAAGGGCTCAAAGAGGTCCGGAGATCGAAACGGAGGGAGGTAGCGGTTGCTATTTATTGATTCCTTAATCCCGTGAAGATGACATCAACACCTAGGATTCACGCTCGCAAACAAGGCTCAACAACCTTGAGGGAAAGTTTGCTCCATGGTGCCCATACCGAGAGTCGAACAAAGAACCTCTCCAGCATGGGAGAGAGGAAGTACCACAAGACCAAGAGCCCGTTGGTACACTACCCAAAATTGCTTTTAATCAATCTTTATTGGGAGACTTAGCCTTAAGTCCTCTTAGCAGATGCTATATTAGCTAAAGGACAGGTAATCAATCTTTATTGGGAGACTCCCCCTCCCCTCTTGCATCAAATGGATCCTCGTCAATATGGGTATGAGTTTTCCAATACTCAAACATGCTGACGGTTTTCGATAATTTTTTAGGCGATCATACTTCGGCGGATCTGAAGACACAACTGAAAGAATTGTCTCTAATCCCCTGGTAACCTACTTTATCCATGTATAAGATCCCAAGCTATGATTCCAACTAGCATCAGTCGGGAATCAACAGACAGGATAAGGTAATTTTCAATTTTTTATCCATTTTCATCCTCTATAATTCATTCCATGTGCAAATCTAATTTCAAGTCCTAAAACTATGCTTAGATCGAAAATGCAAAGAAGCTATACAAGTTGCTTTATAGAACAAGCGCATTCCACTTCGAGCATTGTTGGCACGAGCTTCAGCATAAACCTAAGGGTAAAGGAGTGCTGACAGAATAACTCAACAAAGAACTCTAAAAGATCCGATTCAGTCTCACCTTTGACTTCTATTCCAAACATGATGACTCTTGGAAAAGATGGTTCATTCGTCGTCCATCTAGAGAGGCCAGAAGGTAGGAAGATCGATAAGGAGCGCGGCAAGCCCAAGTGGAAGGGTTGTGCAGATGAAGATAGTAGTCGAGCACCTATGTATGGCCTTTTTAGAGATATAAGGGAGGAGAAGAAGGATCCTCACGGATACAAGAAAGTAATGATGGAGAAGGTGTACTACTAGGATCAAGAGTGGTTTAAAGCGGAGCAAGAGTGAGTTCAAGTGGAAAATGAGGCTTAAAGTGGATGGAGAGAAGATTTGGATGGAGAAGAAGAAGCTTGCACATGAGCAAGAGAAATTACGAGAGGAGAAGGAGAAGTTTCGAGCGACCGAGGAGGCGAGGATCATTGGCATAAACACTAGCATGTTTCCTTTGTGCCTTGATATTTTTGTGAATGCAGACACTTTTATGAGAATACGATGATTATAACCTCATTAGGCTTTTGATCGCGGTACTTTCACCGATCCAGATGTTATCATCTACACAGTCTGTCGCTACTACATAGGCGAGCAGATTTATGTCAGCGGTGATCTTTTGAATGCTTGATGGCTCTAGTGTTCCAACGACGTTTCATTTTTGGATGAAGTACAGACCGTACAGCTTCAATCCAAATAAATAAACCACAGCGCAATTGAAATCTCCGTCGGAACAAGTTAGCGAGATAAAAGATGAAAGATAATTTTGACTATTTGCCATTTATGATATTATATTTTTTTTTTAAAAAAAACATCGATAAATCATTTTTTAAAAATATATATAAATTAAACTTTCATTTGAATAAGAGATGAAAGGTATTTTTGACATTTTGGCATTTATAAGTCCCCTTTAGGAGACTGGTGGAGCACACATTGGCTCTTGTTCCGACCTATCCAATGTGGCACAAGGAGCTCCGTAAAACAACCTTTTAGGTCTAGGTGGAGTGTAGTAGAACTCGACTCGACGATAGGGGAGGTAGAGACGGATTTACAAATCTTAGGATTTGATTAAGAAATAAAATCCCACCAAAATTGGGTTTTTTTTTAAAGTATAAAAGTAAACATCCAAGCACTGTTATAGATGGGAACGATTTTGTTCCCACCGCTTTAAAGCGGTTGGAACATCCTTTGCTCTTTCACTGGTCCATTTTAAAGGCTTTTTATCATTTCACCATGATGAAAAGCATGAAATGACAAGCATGCTCTTGAAATGGACCAATGAGAGAGCAAAGGATGTTCCAACCTCTTTAAAGAGGGTAGAACAAACCGTTCTCGTTATAGACATAGCATATGTTTGGGAATGAGTTCCTTTCATAAGATTTCCAATTCCGAAGAAATAACACAGCCAAAAGGGCAAAAAGAAAGAAAACCAAAATAGAATCTATTAATGGGACTAATAAGATGCAGCTATGGGGTAGGAACAATGGTGAAGGCACATATAATTAATGTGTTGTCTATTATAATTTCACAATGGGTGAGCATTTTTTTTTTGGTATTCTTATGTAAATGGGAGGTCACAAACGGACCTCCGGGAGGTGCCACATGTCGGCGCAGCAAAAGACGACCACATCAAGTCGAAGAAGACAACCGCTCACTGGCAGAAAATAAGAGCACAACCTGTGGGTGCAAATTTTGGCAAGAAGTCTGCAAACAGTGGGACCCACCGGCCCTGCCCGGTGGGACTATAGCGGGACCCACCGGCCCTGCCTGGTGGGCCCACGAAGACTACAGCAGGACCCACCGGCCCTGCCTGGTGGGCCCACGAAGACTACAGCGGGACCCACCGGCCCTGCCTCGTGGGCCCAAGAGCCTGTGGAATCCCCCAGGAGATAGCAACGGGGCCCACCAACTTTACCTGGAGGGTCCCCAGATGTTGCATGAGAAACCGCCATTTACCACCAGAGAATCCTATAAATAGCAGAGCCTTCGAATGTAAAAGGGATCCGAAATTTCTGATTTCCACTCTGAGATCTGATTTTCAGAATCCAGAGCTCTGGAATTTCTCAGTTTCCCACCTTCCACCTCTCTTTGATCTTCTTCTCTCCTTCGAAGAGATCAGAGTGTTTTTAAGTGATACTCGGCCTGTCGAGATCACTTCGATATAAGTGTTAGTGAATTCGGGTTGCTCCCTATAGCACGAAGACGTAGGCTTCGGCTGAACTCCGAGATCACATCTCTCGTGTCAACTCTCTGATTGCATCTCTATCTCTGTTAGCCTATCGAAAGCAACGACTTTAATCGACAGATCGAACAACGATCTCTTCGACTCGAAACTTCAATTGACTAGTGAGGCGAAGTCTTCGGATCGGCACAAAGATTTTCCCCCCACAGTTTGGTGGGATCGAACGAGAAGCTGTGTCCGTTCTACAACTACTATTAGATCAGTCAAGTGGACAACTGATCAATAGTCAAACTTCCTCGCCCCCTCGGTTAAACAAGCAACCGCTCGGACGTCGGCATTCTCGTTGCACCCTTCGCTTACTGAATGACGAAGACGAAGCACCAGGGTCAACCAGAAGGAAGTAACACTCAACAACAAGCTCGTCCTGAGACTCGATCAATGAGTCAAAGGCTCAACTTCGGACAGCCCCTTGCTGTTCCCGAGATGAGAGTTCGCTCAGGGAGTGGGAGATCTGTCGATCGACCGATCGCCCAGCCCGCATGACAGTCGATTGGGCAAACTGCCCCCGCTCTCGCTGAAGACCCTCCATCGACCTATCAAATCTCTGCAGTCAACGTCCAATTGCTTCAATTGGCAAAACAAAACGCCACCCTCACTGCTGAGAGGGATGCTCTTAAGAAAGCAGCTTCCGAGGCTGGGATCGCTCTTCCTATCCCCTCTACAAGTAAGAGGGTCAATCTTTCGCGACATTCAACCCACTCCGAGCAACGGAGATCAATGGGCACTGCTGCCCTCGATAGGATTCGTCGCGACCCAACTCCCTCTGCTGCCCTGTGGAAGCAGAGTGTTTGGGATCGCCTCGACGATGAGTCTTCCCAATCTTCCTCTGGTCGCAACTGCGATAAGAAGACACCTTCAAAGCTCGATATACCAAGGAGGCATAAGATGAAAGGTGTTCCTTCAAAGAGTAGAATCTCTCCATCTATTCCACTTCAACGTGGACTTGGATCGGACCTTCGACACCGACTTCAACCAGCGAATACTTCAATGCCTGAGCAAGACCTTACAATCTTGCCTCTTGACCCACATCTAGGTCGAGGACACGGTCGTAGGGACGGGTATTCCTCTGCCGAACCTCTCCATCGAAGCCTTTTCGAGTCAGCATTTCCGAGGGGATGGAGAACTCCTATCCTCCCCAAATTCAACTGCGTCAAAGGAGATCCGACTCTCCATATACTTGCCTTCAAGCAAGCCTTGACACCACACGAAGAAGAGAACAACGTACTTTGTCGCACCTTCGCCGGGAGTCTCGATGAGCCGTTACTTGATTGGTATCATAATCTCCGAGCTGGGTCCATCACCCAATTCGGTGTTTTGGCTAACCTTTTCGTGCAGCATTTATCAGCTCAATCTGAAGCCAGAGAAGAAGCTCGACTCCCTATATCGGCTGAGGATGGGTGCTGATGAGACTCTCCGTAATTTCACCAAGAGATTTCGCAACGAGCATACTGCCCTCTCTGGAAGACATCTGGATGATGAAGCCATCATGTTGGCTTTCCAGAACGCCCTCCGATTCGATCTACACATCTACAACGACTTTATCCGCAATCCCCCTTCTTCTCTGGGTTCTATGTTCGATCGAATCCAGAGGGAGATTGAGGTTGAAGATGATCAAGTCGCTCGAAAAGGGCGAGAAACGAAGCGAAGACCGACGGAAAGAGAAGCTCCCAAGTATGCTGCCAAAACGCACAATGCTGAGGCAGCAACCCCTCCAATCAACAAGCGAGCAAAAAATGACGGACGTCGATCTCCAACAAAGACCACTTTCACCGAGTGGAATTTACCAATCGAGCAGATATTCGACCACATTCAACACGAGGAGTTCCTTCGAAGGCCCAATCCTCTTCAGCCAAACTCAAAATTCACGGCTGACAAAACAGTCTACTGCGACTTCCACCGAAGTCATGGCCATTCCACCGATCGGTGCTATCGGCTAAAATTCCATCTTGAAGACTTATTGCGGGAAGGCCACCTTTAAGAGTTCGTAAAAGGCGGATAAGATCAACGTCGAGCCTCTGCAAAGGGGAAAGAAGCATGTTGGATCCATCAAATCTCCTCCAACCGGCAACCTATCTCTGTGAATGCCAATGTCTTTGGTATTCATGGAACATTGCACAATCAAACCTTGACCGGGAAGGAAGTGGATCGGCAAGTTCGACGCATCTTCCACGTTCGTTCTGCTGCAAACAAGGAGGATACCTGGATCGAGAAGCCTATCGAAGGTTTAGCTTGGCCATCTATTGTTTTCAATGACTCCGATCTTCAAGGAGTTCATACTCCCCATCGAGACCCTTTGGTCTTGAAACTCCTCATCGACGGAAACACCGTCAATCGAATCCTCATCGACACCGGTAGCTCCATCGATATTATGTTCTCAGATTGTTTCAAACGTCTGGGACATAGATACTCAAGCCTCGACGTCGTCCCGACTGTGATCACTGGCTTCAACGGCGAACAAAGCATCACGATGGGCGAATCGAGATTCACTCTCGACCTTAGCCGAGAGACTCGAGTCTCGGTAAGGTTTGCAATTGTCGAAGGAGTGTCCAGCTACAACGCCATTCTCGGGTGACCATTCCTCCACCAGATCAATGCCATCTCCTCTTCTTACCACCAACTACTCAAGTTTGAAACGGGAGAAGGCATTGTCTGCATACGAGGCGATCAGCAAGCTGGGAGGTCTTGTGAGGCTGCTGCAGCTAAAACAGATCGTAAAATCAATATTGCCCCTCCAAAGCGGCCGCGAGACGAACCTAGTCCTTCCAAATAGCAATTAAAGGAGATTCCACTGGCCGATCCTCCACCAATCGAATGGGAAGCCTCACCTTCAATCGAAGAAATCATCCCTATCAATATCGGCAGAGGAGATCTCCATCGATAAACTTGCATTGGTACCGGTCTTAGCGACGCAGAAGCGCAAGACATGGTATCCTTCCTCCAGTCCAATATCGATGTATTTGCTTGGTGCTTTGAAGACATGCCTGGGATCAATCCGGATGACGCCTGTCACAGGCTCGCTATCAAAGAAGAAGTGAAACCCATCAAGCAAAAGCCACGCACAATCCGACCAGAATTACAAATTGCCGTTCAAGAAGAAATCAGCAAACTACTCGCAGCAGGCTTCATCCGTGAAGTAGAGTATCCTACTTGGATCTCTAATATAGTTGTTGTACCAAAGAAGAACGGGAAGGTCAGAGTGTGCATCGATTTTACCATTCTCAACAATGTTTGTCCCAAAGACCCATTCCCCATGCCAAGGATAGATAGACTCGTTGATGCCACTACTGACCACGAGCTATTGTCTTTTATGGATGGGTACTCTGGATACAATCAAATTCCGCTTCACACTGATGATCAAGAGAAGACATGTTTTGTGACTAGCCGAGGTCTCTACTGCTACAACGTCATGCCGTTCGGCCTCAAAAATGCTAGTTCTACCTATCAAAGGTTAGTCACAAAGATTTTCGAAGATCAGATCGGTCGCAACGTCGAAGTCTACATCGACGATCTCCTCACAAAGAGCTCCATTCGAGGAAAGCATTTATTTGATCTGGCGGAAACCTTTCAAGTCCTACGAAAGTATCGTATGAAGCTCAATCCGGCCAAGTGCGCTTTCGGAGTTCAATCTGGCAAATTCCTGGGTCATCTTGTGACCAGGAGGGGCATTGAAGCCAATCCCGACCAAATTCGAGCCATCCTCGACATGCCATCACCTACCAATTGGAAGGAAGTACAACGTCTCACTGGAAGACTTGCTGCCCTCAATCGATTCATCTCAAAGTCTTCCGACAAATGTAAGCCTCTTTTCGACAAACTGCGTAAGGCGGATACTTCAGGGTGGAGTTCAACTTGTGAAGAAGCTTTTCAAGGCATCAAGAAATATCTGGTGCAAGCTCCTATCCTTACTGCTCCACTTCCAAAAGAAGACTTATGGCTCTATCTCGCCGTGACCGATCAAGCAATCAGTGCGGTCCTAGTCAGCAGAAGAGAAAGCATCGAGCACCCAGTCTACTACATTAGTCATACTCTTCTTTCGGTTGAGACTCGTTACTCCAAAACTAAGAAGGTCATTCTGGCCTTGCACACTGCATCGTGTCATCTTCAACCTTACTTTGTTTCCCATCAGATCACTGTCATTTCAGAACACCCACTCAAAGATATCGTGGACAAAGCTGGTCGAGCTGGTCGAATGACTAAATGGGTGATCGAAATGAGTGCTCTGGGGATTCAATTCGAATCTCGCACTTTCATCAAAGGTCAAGCTATTGCTGATTTTCTAGCTGACTTTCCAGTCAAAGACCCCAGCACTTGGGAAGAAGACGTCGATATGTGCCTAGAAGATGAAGCTGATACTCCGTTCAGTCTTGCAACAAAAACCGATCCAAGCCTCGAAGCAATCGCCACAACTTCTCTATGGAAGCTTTACACTGATGGAGCTTCAAGTGTGATCGGTTCGGGAACTGGGATAGTCTTGGTATCCCCCAAACTTGATCATCTACAGAAGGCCACTCTCCTCGGGTTTAATGCCACCAACAACGAAGCCGAATACAAAGCACTCATTTCCGGACTTGAAATGGCGGAATCTCTGGGAGTAGATCAAATCATTGTCTACAGCGACTCCCAGTTGATCATAAGGCAAATCAATGGAGAGTACACAGCTCGTGAAGAAAGAATGCAACTCTACTTGACTTTAGTACGACGTCTTCAATAACGTTTTACTAATACTGAATTCGTTCAAATTCCAAGAGCAGAGAATCGTGAAGCAGATGCCTTAGCCAACGCTGCCTCAGTTCTTGGCGATTCGCTTGGAGGAAGACAAATACAAATTGATTATCAAGAAGTGCCCAAGACCACCCTCGAACAACAGATCCTTGCTACTGCAAAGAGATCTGGGGGTGGAGATCAGTTGATGTTGAACCTTGCTACTACAAATGAACTTGAAGATTGGAGACAGTCAATTTTTGACTTCTTCAAACTTGGCAAAGTACCAGAAGATCCCAATCAAGCCCGAAGACTTCAAAGGAAGCTCCCATGCTATACCATTCAAGGAGAAGATCTATACTTCAAGTCTTACAACGGGGTGATGCTCAAGTGTATTGGTCCCGAACAAGCAAAGGCAATCCTGATTGATATCCACTCTGGAGCTTGTGGGAATCATTCGGGAGGAAGATCTCTTGAAACCAAGACGAAGCTACAAGGTTACTACTGGCCAACAATGGCAAGGGATGCTCAGCAAGTTGTTCAAAGATGCGAGCCATGCCAACGACACGCTCGAGCTATCCATCTCCCTGCAGATGAGCTTCACCAATTATCGAGTCCGTGGCCCTTCCACCAATGGGGGTTGGATTTCTTGGGTCCCTTCCCACTAACTCCGAGCAAGAAGAAGTATCTACTACTGGCCATAGATTACTTCACCAAATGGGTTGAAGCTGTGCCACTCTTCCGAGAGACCGATGATGAAGTGATCAAATTCATTCGGCACAACATCTTCTCAAGATTTGGTACACCTCAAGTTCTTGTTGCTGACAATGGAGCTCAATTCGACTCTGACAAGTTCCGTGAGTTCTGTCTGAACAACGGAATCAAGCTCTTCTATTCAACTCCAAGATACCCTCAATGCAATGGTCAAGCTGAAGCCTCCAATAGAGCTATTCTTGGTATACTTAAGAAGAAACTCAACGATAAGAAATGATTGTGGGAACAAGTCCTACCTGAAGTTCTTTGGGGATATCGTACAACTCCAAGAAGATCCACAGGGTTCTCACCTTTCTGTTTGACGTACGGATCGGAGGCAGTACTCCCGACAGAGAATATATCAAATACTTTGAAGACCAGGGCAGTTGAAGAAGGGATCAATGAAGAGCTTCGAGTCAATGATCTGGACTTCTCTGAAGAACTACGAGACCAAGCCTCCCTTCGTGTGGCCAAGTATCAGCAGAAGATCAAACGAGCCTACGATGAGAAGGTCTACAAGAGACAGTTCCCAATGGTTAGCCTAGTTCTCAGAGCAGTTTTCTACAACACTAAAGAACACAGCAGTGGGAAACTTGCTCCCAACTGGGAAGGTCCATATATCGTCGAATCAGTGGGAGGCAAAGGCTCTTATAGACTGATCTCACCAGAAGGAGATAGATTGCCACGAGCTTGGAATTCCAGACACCTCAAATTGTTCTATCCATGATGTAAATTCCCTGATGAATAAAGATCTCTTTCAATTGTTCAAGTGTCCTAGTTCTGGAGCAGTTTCAAATTATCCATATTCAAGTTACAAGGTCTTTTAACAAGTTTGGGTGTTTGAGTTACGACTCAACCCCTTACGGGCAAATGTTAAAACGATTTCAGGTTGTCATTCAAAGCAACCTTCAAGTCACTGGTCGGTTTAACAAGTTGGGGAGTTTGTATTGCGACACTACCCATTACTTACAATGTTAAACTGACCTTCAATTTTCATATTCAATTTCAATCAATTTCGATATCGTCTAACAGGTTTGGGTGCTTGAGTTGCGACTCAACCCCTCACATACGAGTGTTACACGAATTCAAATTCAATTTTCAAGTTACACTACAAAAAAAACAGTTATTACCGACGGACAATATCCGTCGGTAATATTAAAATTCCGTCGGTAATGTTCTATAGCGACGGAAGCTATTTCCGTCACTGGCTGTCGGGAAAGAAGGCGTCGGGGAAAACAATACGACGGACCAAATATTACCGTCGTTAATAATAATTAATACCGACGATAATATTAAAGCCATTGATAATATTTAATCAATTAAAAACTAATATAATATAGTATTACCGACGAAACATAAGAATACGTCGGTAATATATAACCATTTTACCGACGGTTATATGCTATACTGTCGGTAATACTATATATATTACCGACACATATATATATTACCCGTCGGTAATAATATATATATTACCGACAAAATTTATATAACCGTCGGTAATACTATATATATTACCGACGCATATATATATTACCCGTCAGTAATAATATATATATTACCGACGGATATTATATGCCGTCGGCACATTATTAATAATTTAAAAAAATAAAAATATTATTACCGACGGAATAATTAATTTTCGTCGGTAATAAGTATGTTTTTTTTTTAATAAATTTACCTAAATAATGTTATTTAATTCCTGTGATTCAATACCACAATATATTACCACAATTTATCAAATATTACCACAATTTATAAAATATTACCGCAAATTTTAAAATATTACCTAAATTGATAAAAAATTACAGCAAATTATCAAATATTACCACAGTTCCCGGCCGACAATTATAGACAAGAACAAAAAATAACCATATATTACAAAATAATATTTACACAATCCAGAACAGAGAGATGATACATGTCCTATCTCAACCACCCCCGCCCGCCACCAACGCCGGTGCTCTCATCGATCCCCTGACGCCGCCCTATCTCAACCACGCCCGCCCACCACCAACGCTGGTGATCTCATCGATCCCCTGACGCCGCCCTGCTCCTGCAATTAACATATATTTGTTAAAAAAATGGTTTATATTTATAACTGAGTCTAAGCGTTAAAAAATGATAAGTTAGCGTGTTTCGGTTTTGAAATAGGTTTGGATTCGATCCGATCGTAGAATTATCGGCATCCGATAATTCGAACTTGGAATTATTCCGTATTTCGGACTTGCGAGCGGGTTCTAATTGGATATTTGACCAATTTACGCTCCAATTCACCGATTTAGAGTCTAAGTGTTGAAAAATCATACCTTAGAGTGTTTCGGATATGAAATAGCTAGGTTTGGATTCGATCGGATCCTCATCGGATCGGCATTCGATAATTCGAACTTGGAATTATTTCGTATTTCGGACTTGCGAGCGGGTTCTAATTGGATATTTGACCAATTTACGCTCCGATTCACCGATTTAGAGTCTAAGTGTTGGAAAATCATAAGTTAGCGTGTTTCGGATATGAAATAGTTTTGGATTCGATCCGATCGTCATCGGATCGGCATCCGATAATTCGAAGTTGGATTTATTCCGTATTTCGGACTTGCGAGCGGGTTCTAATTGGATATTTGACCAATTTACGCTCCGATTTACCGATTTAGAGTCTAAGTGTTGGAAAATCATAAGTTAGCGTGTTTCGGATATAAAATAGGTTTGGATTCGATCCGATCGTCATCGGATCGGCATCCGATAATTCGAACTTGGAATTATTCCGTATTTCGGACTTGCGAGCGGGTTCTAATTGGATATTTGACCAATTTACGTTCCGATTCACCGATTTAGAGTCTAAGTGTTGGAAAATCATAAGTTAGCGTGTTTCGGATATGAAATAGGTTTGGATTCGATCGGATCATCATCGGATCGGCATCCGATAATTCGAACTTGGAATTATTCTGTATTTCGGACTTGCGAGCGGGTTCTAATTGGATATTTGACCAATTTATGTTCCGATTCACCGATTTAGAGTCTAAGTGTTGGAAAATCATAAGTTAGCGTGTTTCGGATATGAAATAGGTTTGGATTCGATCGGATCATCATCGGATCGGCATCCGATAATTCGAACTTGGAATTATTCCGTATTTCGGACTTGCGAGCGGGTTCTAATTTGATATTTGACCAATTTACGCTCCGATTCACCGATTTAGAGTCTAAGTGTTGGAAAATAATAAGTTAACGTGTTTCGGATATGAAATAGGTTTGGATTCGATCCGATCGTCATCGGATCGGCATCCGGTAATTCGAAGTTGGAATTATTCCGTATTTCGGACTTGCGAGCGGGTTCTAATTGGATATTTGACCAATTTACGCTCCGATTCACCGATTTAGAGTCTAAGTGTTGGAAAATCATAAGTTAGCGTGTTTCGGATATGAAATAGGTTTGGATTCGATCCGATCGTCATCGGATCGGCATCCGATAATTCGAACTTGGAATTATTCTGTATTTCGGACTTGCGAGCGGGTTCTAATTGGATATTTGACCAATTTACGCTCCGATTCACCGATTTAGAGTCTAAGTGTTGGAAAATCATAAGTTAGCGTGTTTCGGATATGAAATAGGTTTGGATTCGATCCGATCGTCATCGGATCGACATCCAGTAATTCGAAGTTGGAATTATTCCGTATTTCGGACTTGCGAGCGGATTCTAATTGGATATTTGACCAATTTACGTTCCGATTCACCGATTTAGAGTCTAAGTGTTGGAAAATCATAAGTTAGCGTGTTTCGGATATGAAATAGGTTTGGATTCGATCGGATCATCATCGGATCGGCATCCGATAATTCGAACTTGGAATTATTCCGTATTTCGGATTTGCGAGCGGGTTCTAATTGGATATTTGACCAATTTACGCTCCGATTCACCGATTTAGAGTCTAAGTGTTGGAAAATCATAAGTTAGCGTGTTTCGGATATGAAATAGGTTTGGATTCGATCCGATCGTCATCGGATCGGCATCCGATAATTCGAACTTGGAATTATTCCGTATTTCGGACCTGCGAGCGGGTTCTAATTGGATATTTGACCAATTTACGCTCCGATTCACCGATTTAGAGTCTAAGTGTTGGAAAATCATAAGTTAGCGTGTTTCGGATATGAAATAGGTTTGGATTCGATCGGATCGTCATCGGATCGGCATCCGATAATTCGAACTTGGAATTATTCCGTATTTCAGACTTGCGAGCGGGTTCTAATTGGATATTTGACCAATTTACGCTCCGATTCACCGATTTAGAGTCTAAGTGTTGGAAAATCATAAGTTAGCGTGTTTCGGATATGAAATAGGTTTGGATTCGATCCGATCGTCATCGGATCGGCATCCGATAATTCGAACGTGGAATTATTCCGTATTTCGGACTTGCGAGCGGGTTCTAATTGGATATTTGACCAATTTACGTTCCGATTCACCGATTTAGAGTCTAAGTGTTGGAAAATCATAAGTTAGCGTGTTTCGGATATGAAATAGGTTTGGATTCGATCCGATCGTCATCGGATCGGCATCCGGTAATTCGAACTTGGAATTATTCCGTATTTCGGACTTGCGAGCGGGTTCTAATTGGATATTTGACCAATTTACGTTCCGATTCACCGATTTAGAGTCTAAGTGTTGGAAAATCATAAGTTAGCGTGTTTCGGATATGAAATAGGTTTGGATTCGATCGGATCGTCATCGGATCGGCATCCGATAATTCGAACTTGGAATTATTCTGTATTTCGGACTTGCGAGCGGGTTCTAATTTGATATTTGACCAATTTACGCTCCGATTCACCGATTTAGAGTCTAAGTGTTGGAAAATCATAAGTTAGCGTGTTTCGGATATGAAATAGGTTTGGATTCGATCCGATCGTCATCGGATCGGCATCCGGTAATTCGAAGTTGGAATTATTCCGTATTTCGGACTTGCGAGCGGGTTCTAATTGGATATTTGACCAATTTACGCTCTGATTCACCGATTTAGAGTCTAAGTGTTGGAAAATCATAAGTTAGCGTGTTTCGGATATGAAATAGGTTTGGATTCGATCCGATCGTCATCGGATCGGCATCCGATAATTCGAACTTGGAATTATTCCGTATTTCGGACCTGCGAGCGGGTTCTAATTGGATATTTGACCAATTTACGCTCCGATTCACCGATTTAGAGTCTAAGTGTTGGAAAATCATAAGTTAGCGTGTTTCGGATATGAAATAGGTTTGGATTCGATCGGATTATCATCGGATCGGCATCCGATAATTCGAAGTTGGAATTATTCCGTATTTCAGACTTGCGAGCGGGTTCTAATTGGATATTTGACCAATTTACGCTCCGATTCACCGATTTAGAGTCTAAGTGTTGGAAAATCATAAGTTAGCGTGTTTCGGATATGAAATAGGTTTGGATTCGATCCGATCGTCATAGGATCGGCATCCGATAATTCGAACTTGGAATTATTCCGTATTTCGGACTTGTGAGCGGGTTCTAATTGGATATTTGACCAGTTTACGTTCCGATTCACCGATTTAGAGTCTAAGTGTTGGAAAATCATAAGTTAGCGTGTTTCGGATATGAAATAGGTTTGGATTCGATCGGATCGTCATCGGATCGGCATCCGATAATTCGAACTTGGAATTGTTCCGTATTTCGGACTTGCGAGCGGGTTCTAATTTGATATTTGACCAATTTACGCTCCGATTCACCGATTTAGAGTCTAAGTGTTGGAAAATCATAAGTTAGCGTGTTTCAGATATGAAATAGGTTTGGATTCGATCCGATCGTCATCGGATCGGCATCCGGTAATTCGAAGTTGGAATTATTCCGTATTTCGGACATGAGGGAGATATCCCTCTTCCAACGAGGCACACACCTAGCATGATTAAAATACAAAATTCTATCATTTAAAAGAAAAACAGAGGCTACATCATTACCATGAGAGAGAGAGAGAGAGACAGAGGCTACATTCATATTTTTTACTAATATTATAAAGATTAGTAAGTACCTGATCATGAGCCACCGCTAGACCGGCTTATGAAGTCATTAAGCCGACGCTCCAGTTCCCTGCGAGCTTCTCTTTCATCATCGAGGGCCTTCTTCTCCGTCTCAACCCTCTGCTCGAGAGCCTGCCTCTGCTCTCGCTCCGCCTCAATCCTCTGCTCGAGGGCCTGCCTCTGCTCTCGCTCCGCGTCTAGCGCAGACTGCAGCTGAGTGATAGCACCGGTCTGGGTGTCCCGTGCCCTCGAGCGCATACCCTCTCGTCCAAAGTAGGAGGAGGGCGTGACTCCAAGGCCCGTACAAAGGACACGGCCGTGCGTGGCAGGTCTCAGCACTATATCCATCGCTGAGTCGACAGATACTGAGCTGGAGGAGCCTGCCTCGCCCGACGGGGTCACCAGAAGTCGCATCCTCTCCTATATAAAAACAACCAATGATATTCAATGATATTTTATGGCATATGTATAAGAATATATTAACAGTAATTTAATTACTTACCACTTGCGAGGCAACCCTGTCGTCCAGAAATGCCCCATCTATACGCCGCCTCCTAGAGGCCTCAAAAAGGTCAATCCTATTAGGATTGTGGCCCAAGGACTGTGTCTGTTGGACATATAAAATAAATAGATGACTTAATATAACATGTATAGAGCTTTAAATAATAACAATGTTTGTATCATTTACCAGCTGCTGGGCAAGCTGGGGCATGGAGGTCCTCCCCTTCACTGGAGCAGGTGTCGTCGAGGCACTTCTATTCTGCTTGTCTATAGCAGATTTCCTCTGTGTCAATCAATTAAATTTTGAAACATCAATACAAATTTTTAGTATAACATTAAAACAAGTACGAATCAACAAAATTATAATTATACCTGAAAGCTAGGGGTGGCCCAGTGAGCGACCAAAAACTGTAGAATGTGTAGCGGTGGCGCATCTCTCGTCCCGGCCGCAGCCTGTACCTCCTCAGCCGGCTGGCCGACCAAGTAACCGTAGAGCTGGTAGAGCTCGTGACGGTAATCCCTGTACCGCTCACTCATCGTCTTCAACAAGTCCTCCCGATGGGTGTCGGTTTCCATGTTCTCCTATTTAAATTTCTCCTGTAAAATCAATTTAGAAACAAGTCATTTTATCAAATCAAATTATAAAGAAGTACGATATTATTCTAAAATGCTTTAATGAAACTAACGTACCAAAAACTGCTGATACATCCTCTCCTTATAGGATGCATCAATATTCTTCCACCCCCTTACCCCACAATCGGGGCATTCCTCTCCTCCCGTACTATCATGCCGACCCACGTGGCGGCGTCAGAAGCGTGCTCGCCCACAAAGGTCCTGCCGCTCCACTGTAAGGGCAGCGGCTCGCGTAAGGCCGACAAGCGCCGGGCCATCGTCACGCCCCGGTCGCCTACGTGCCTGGTCGACCCTGCAAATAAAATATACATCAGTACTGAAGAAGTATTTACAACATGTATAAAACTTTAGATCTAAACATTACCTGTGGGCGTAGACGATGTAGCCGAGTGCTGAGCACTGCTCGAAGCTCCGGAGGCTGCGACCACAGCAGGAGCTGGTGTGGAGAGAGGAACAGCACTACCAGATCCGGACGGCTCAGCCTCGGACCCTGGGGTGGCAGCCGGAGCGCTCCGAGCACCCCTGCCTCTGCCTCTACGAACATATGACCGTGATGCCATCTGAAACAATTTAATTTACATATGAAACAGTAAGATTTACATATGAACCAATATGGAACAGTTTTATTTACATATGAAACAGTATGATTTATATATGAAACAATATGAAACAATATGAACCCGCTCGCAATATGAAACAATATGAAACACTTAGACTCTAAATCGGTGAATCGGATCGTAAATTGGTCAAATATCCAATTAGAACCCGCTCGCAAGTCCGAAATACGAAATAATTCCAACTTCGAATTATCGGATGCCGATCCGATGACGATCGGATCGAATCCAAACCTATTTCATATCCGAAACACGCTAACTTATGATTTTCCAACACTTAGACTCTAAATCGGTGAATCGGAACATAAATTGGTCAAATATATATCCAATTAGAACCCGCTCGCAAGTCCGAAATACGGAATAATTCCAACTTCGAATTATCGGATGCCGATCCGATGACGATCGGATTGAATCCAAGCCTATTTCATATCCGAAACACGCTAACTTATGATTTTCCAACACTTAGACTCTAAATCGGTGAATCGGAACGTAAATTGGTCAAATATATATCCAATTAGAACCCGCTCGCAAGTCCGAAATACGGAATAATTCCAACTTCGAATTACTGGATGCCGATCCGATGACGATCGGATCGAATCCAAACCTATTTCATATCCGAAACACGCTAACTTATGATTTTCCAACACTTAGACTCAAAATCGGTGAATCGGAGCGTAAATTGGTCAAATATCCAATTAGAACCCGCTCGCAAGTCCGAAATACGGAATAATTCCAAGTTCGAATTATCGGATGCCGATCGGATCGAATCCAAACCTATTTCATATCCGAAACACGCTAACTTATGATTTTTCAACACTTAGACTCTAAATCGGTGAATCGGAACGTAAATTGGTCAAATATCCAATTAGAACCCGCTCGCAAGTCCGAAATACGGAATAATTCTAACTTCAAATTAGCGGATGCCGATCCGATGATGATCAGATCGAATCCAAACCTATTTCATATCCGATACATGCTAACTTATGATTTTCCAACACTTAGACTCTAAATCGGTGAATCGGAGCGTAAATTGGTCAAATATCCAATTAGAACCCGCTCGCAAGTCCGAAATACGGAATAAATCCAACTTCGAATTATCGGATGCCGATCCGATGATGATCGGATCGAATCCAAACCTATTTCATATCCGAAACACGCTAACTTATGATTTTCTAACACTTAGACTCTAAATCGGTGAATCGGAGCGTAAATTGGTCAAATATCCAATTAGAACCCGCTCGCAAGTCCGAAATACGGAATAAGTCCAACTTCGAATTATCGGATGCCGATCCGATGACGATCGGATCGAATCCAAACCTATTTCATATCCGAAACACGCTAACTTATGATTTTCCAACACTTAGACTCTAAATCGGTGAATCGGAGCGTAAATTGGTCAAATATCCAATTAGAACCCGCTCGCAAGTCCGAAATATGGAGTAATTCCAAGTTCGTATTATCGGATGCCGATCCGATGACGATAAGATCGAATCCAAACCTATTTCATATCCGAAACACGCTAACTTATTGCTTTACATATGAAACAATATGATATACATATGAAACAATTGATTTAAATATAAAACAATTTGATTTACATACGGTCTAGTCAATTTCTGTCTCATCTCTGTCACTCTCATCGCTTCCCTCTTCTATTATTTGATCTGCATTCGCTGTCCAGTTTATATTGTCGACATCTTCATTTTTGTCGTGCATTGCGTCGACAATGATTATCTCATCATTCTGGTATGCATCCAAATCATCATCGACGACCCCCGCATCCTTGTCTCCCATGTCGTAAAAATCTCTGGGTGGTGACCTGACTACAATTTGCCAACCTGGAGAGGTATTATCCGGTGCATAAAATATCTGTTGCGCTTGAGAGACAAGAATGAATGGATCTTCATATTGGGTATTCAATCTCTTGGCAGTGTTGATGCTGATAAAACCGTATTTGTCGACATTATAACCAGTCCCGCGATTATTAACATCATACCAATCGCATTTGAATAATACGATCCGATTTTGGCCAAGGAATTTAATCTCGAGAATCTCGTTGAGGATGCCGTAGAAGTCGATATTTTCTAATTCTTCTTGCTCACCGTTGACGACAACCCTACTATTTTGGGTTCTTCGTGATTTTTCACTATCTTTCGTCCGAAATCTATAACCGTTCACGATATAACCATCGTACGATATTGCATCTTGCAAAGGACTACAAGATAAGCGCCAGAGATCCTCATTCATCAGCGGATCGTGGTTGTCGTGCAGCTCCTGTGCCTATAATAACCATACGACATTCATGATATGAACACATAATTATTGTTCGGTAATGGATGTCAATGAAATTCAGTAATGATGTGAATACTTACGTGTTTCTCGAACCACGATGGGAATTCACGATCATGAATTTGGGGAGCATTTCGAGTACCCCGATTATTAATGATGGCTTTATGCTTCCTGTTTTACCGATTATGAATTAGATTATAATTAGCACATATACTTAATGAATGGACTGAAAGAATGAGTAAATGATGGTAAAATGCTTACTCAATGAATGGCCACACTTCATCACATTGGCGCAACACATACATATGTGCCTGTTGAATCTCATCTACAGACAATCGACGAGTTTTGCCTCCTCCTACAGGTCTACCCATTTCGGCAAATATAGACAGACCCCCATCGAAGTCTATTGGACCACCGTCATAGTTCCGCTCAAGTTGATTGAATCGCGTGTCTATACCATGTAGGTATCTTGAGCAGAATGTTAGAGATTCTTCTGCTAGGTATCCTTCAGCAATTGATCCCTCCGGACGACTTTTATTACGAACATATGATTTCAATGTTCGCAAGTACCTAATTTGAGAAAAAAATATTTGGATGAATATATCAAGAACGATCAAATACATTGTGCGAATGAGACGAGACGATTACCTCTCGATAAAATACATCCACCGGTAATGAACTGGGCCGCCGAGTTTGGCCTCATTTGCCAAGTGAACGGTCAAATGCACCATGACATCAAAGAAGGAAGGTGGAAATATCATCTCTAACTTGCACAATATGAGCGCAATATCCCTCTCCATCTGTTCAAGTTGGTCCACTCTAAGTACCTTCGAGCACAACTGTCTGAAAAAAGTGCTGAGCTCAATTAACGGACCGGACACCTCTTCGGTTAAATTCCCACGTATAGCAAGAGATAACAATCGCTGCATAAGAACATGACAATCGTGGCTTTTTAATCCAGACAACTTCCGGCCGTTCTCTTGCACGCATCGTGCGATATTCGAAGAATAACCGTCTGACGTTTTCACAGACCGTAGGAATGCACATAAGGCTGCCTTTTGCTGTGAGCTCATGGTGTAGCATGCAACTGGCAACATATACTTATCCCCAATCTCTTAGGGATGAAGTGATTTTCGGATGCCCAATTCCTTAAGATCGAGACGAGATTTAAGATTATCCTTCGTCTTACCGTCGAGATTCAGCAGTGTTCCTATAATATTGTCACACACATTTTTCTCGATATGCATGACATCCAAGTTATGCCGCAAGAGTAGGCTGCTCCAGTACGGTAGTTTAAAGAAAATACTCTTCTTCTTCCAGTTATGCTCACGCGTAGAATCTTCATGCGTTCTCTTCTTTTTACCTTTTCCAAGTGCCACGGCATCAAGCTGATCCAATTCGCACAAGACTTCTACCCCCGAAAGCTGCTCCGGGGCCTTTGCAAGTTCCTTCTTGCCGTTGAAAGCTCTTTTGTTCTGCCTCCACTTATGGCCGTCAACAAGGAATCTTCGATGGCCCATATAACAGAACTTACCTCCGTTCTTTAACCGTAATGAATCTGTCTCCTTATTGCATGTAGGGCACGCCAATTTTCCTTTAGTACTCCACCCGGATAAGTTGGCATATGCAGGAAAATCGTTGATGGTCCATAGAAGTGCCGCATGCATCCGAAAATTCTAGCGCAACGAGGCATCATACGTATCGGCCCCAACTTCCCATAACTCGTTCAACTCCTCAATCAACGGCTGCAAGTAAACGTCAATATCATTACCAGGCGACCTGGGTCCGGGAATGAGCAAGGAGAGCATTGTGTATGGCTTTTTTAAGCACATCCAGGGAGGCAAATTGTATGGAACTAGGACAACTGGCCAAATGCTGTACGACACACTCATATTCCCAAAGGGATTGAAGCCATCGATAGCAAGCCCTAACCTGACGTTGCGAACTTCACATGCGAATTCAGGATATGTATGATCAAAATCTTTCCACGTCAGAGAGTCGGCCGGATGTCTCATAATCCCGTCATCTGTACGTTCTCGTGCATGCCACCTCATGTGCTCAGCAGTCTTCGATGACATAAACAACCTCTGAAGCCTGTCCCTGAGCGGGAAGTATAGGAGAACCTTTGCAGATACATTTTTCTTCCTTCGACTGGTACTAGACTCGGCATCCGTCTCTTTATATCTCGTTGCTCCGCATATGTGGCATGACCGCGTATGTTCGTACTCTTTCCGGTACAATATACAATCGTTCACGCATGCATCAATTTTCTCATAACCCAAACCGAGATCTTTAATTGTCTTCTTCGCCTCGTAGAATGATTTCGGTACTGTCTCACCCATAGGAAAAGCCTCTTTCAATAACTCTACCAACATATTAAATGACTTATTACTCCAACCATTGAGGCACTTCAAATGAAGAAGCTTTACAGTCAAAGAGAGTTTTGAAAACTTCTCACACCCAGGGTATAGAGGTTGTTCGGCATCTTTAAGCAATCTGTAGAACTTGTCCGCTTCGATATTGGGCTGATCACCTGACGGTGTTTCCGTGCCTATTCCACCTTGCAAATCATGTATCATACCCTGCATGTCATCGTCATCGTCTGTATTAATATTATCATCAGTGATCACTATGTTTGAAGTTTCACCGTGAGCTGCCATGGGGACTGCATCTAGCTCCTCACCGTGCGAGAACCAACGGGTATAGGTAATGTCAATGCCACGCATTACCAGATCAACCTCACATTCCTCTCGAACCTTCCTAATCACCCTTCCGCAGTCTATACAGGGACACACAATTTTTCCATCAAGCGGTGCAAGACGCTCAAATGCAAAATCCAGAAATTTCCTGACTCCTTCTCTGTACTCTTGGCTCATGCGATTCGAATTACGCATCCAACTCTTATCGATCGAAGACATCTTCGTCTATCTGGCTACACAACACCTGAAGTAATTTCAAACAATATTATAAGACTCCGCACAAATTCGGTTTCGGTTCCCGGGTAGGTGGAGAATTAAATAGATGGGGTAATACTGAAATTAACAAATGGAGGCAATATAATTTGAACCTAGGACCTCGCAAAAACCAAAACTCCGATATCACGTAACCATCTTAAGCTTTTGGGTAAGATAGTTATCTAACATCTAGCGAGGCATTCCCTGTGACCATGACCTGACTGTCGAGCTGCCTTTTATGTTCGGGCTAAATACGATTAAGATTAAGTCAAGCCCAAAAGTCGATTAGAATATGACATCGGCCCATCCCAATGAATAGTAATAAGCCAAGCCCATGGCTAAACATATCCTCTAGATCCAGTTAATATAGGCCTAGCCCAAACAGTAAACTAGTGTTATTGGGCTAAACCCATTAAAACAATGATATAGTCACCCACATTGTATTAATTATAGCTTATTAATCTGGGAACCCAGCATCATTACTAAACAAAACCATATAGCCTTATGTGACATTAAAGACATTTTTAACCATATTTGGTGCAAACAAACTCGTAACCGACTTATGTATGCATCCACAAACTCAGTATAAAAAGATCTATAATATATAGAAAATTTGACCACACTGGAAATGACCAAAATATCCTTCTTTAAAAAAATAGCCATAACTTATGGAAAGACATATCGGAATTCGATTCCATTTGCAGCCTTGGCTTCATGGCATCCAACCTAACCAAGATACTAAGCGTTATAATAAAACTAATCTTAGGTCCATACCTATTAAATAATTATCATTATACCTCTAGCCACAATTTACACCATAACTTGGGCAATCAAATTCACAATCAAGCTCCAATTGGGGCCATAGACTTGTAACACTCCTATATACAACCCTATAGTAAACTATAAAGAAAATTAGTAGATAAATCTTAAACATATTAGATTAACATCAATTTTTCCATGATAATGATATTCATGAAGTTGTTGCAAACCATGAGACTCACAGTATTTCTCAATTAAATTATCACTTGAACTCAGGTAGGCCGGGGATTCGATCCAGGATTTTCAGATATGTTATTAATATTATGAGTGTTCCAACATAAATTACTGACATATGATATAAAAAACTTGAGTTAACCGGGGGGAGGAGGAGGAGGAGCTCACCGGGGGGAGGAGGAGGAGGAGCTCACCGGGGGGAGGAGGAGGAGGAGGATCTCACCGGCCGGAGCCCACGAGGAGGAGGAGGAGCTCGCCGGCACGCAAGAGAGGGGAGGGGTGGCCGGCCGGAGGGGGGGAGGAAGGCCGGGAAGGGGGGGAGGAAGGCCGGGGATCGAGGGGGGGAGGGAGGCCGGGGATCGAGGGGGGGAGGGAGGCCGGGGATGGGGATCTCGTCCGTTTAGAGAGAGAGAGAGAGGGGCAATTTTTAACAGGGGGGGAGGAAGGCCGGGAGAGATCGAAACAGAAGAGATCAAAGGGGATCTCGTCTGTTTGATATATAACAGGGTTTTTACCGACGGAACGTTTTACTTCCGTCGGTAAAACTACTCTTTTTACCAACGGTAAAACACTATCCGTCGGTAAAACTCTACGACGGAACCAAAGGTTCAATTTTTTCCAGAGGCTCGGTTTGACACCCTGAGTTTCGTCGGGACATTTTACCGACGAAAACTTAATTACCGTCGGTATCGTGCCGACGGCCATATAAATTCCGTCGGTATACTTAGTTATACCGACGGACATTTCACGTCCGTCGGTAAAAATCACGACGAAACTCAACGTCCCATTTTTTTCCAGAGGCTCGGTTTTTACACTGAGTTTCGTCGGGACAATTTTACCGACGGATATTTAATTACCGTCGGTATATTGCCGACGGACATATTATGGCTGTCGGTAAAATTGGTTATACCGACGGAAATACAATGTCCGTCGGTACAATATCACGACGATGACATTTTGCCGACGGTCTATATGTAGCCGTCGGTATAAAGGATATTACCGACGGTACATATGTGTACCGTCGGTATAAATGTGCAAAAAAAATTTAAAAAATAGAAGTTATAATACCGACGGATATTATAGTCACCGTCGGTAAAAATTGTATTATTACCGATGGTGATAATAATGTCCGTCGGTAAAGACCCTATTTCTTGTAGTGTTACAACAAAGTTTGGGTAATCGAGTTGCGACTCGGCCCCTTACATTCAAAAGATTGTATCCATTCCACATTCCAATGCTATCCAGAACATGATATTCGAAAACATTCAACACAAGAGACATCCAACTTTCAAACACCAAAAAGATCTCTATTATTATCAAAAAATTTGCCAAGTACAGGAGTGAGCTGTTATATATCAAGAGTTTACAAGTGCAACAACAACGAAGAAGGTAGAAGTACATCAGGGTTTAGCCACACTGGGAGCGCGCGACTTCTCTCCTTCGGATCCGCCTCAAGCTTTACTCGCCACGGAAGCCTTAGAAGATCGTACACTGCTAGCATGGATCCTAAGTGCCTCCACCGCCTTCTCGGTCGTTTCCCTGTAACTCGCGCATTCAGTGCGCATGTGCTCCAACTCCTTCTGAAGAGCCTCCTCCTTAGCAGAAGAAGCAGCCTCCTTAGCAGCTAAAGCAGCCTCTCTTGCATCAAGAGCAGCTTCCCTGCTGTCAAGTTTGCCCTTCAACTCCTGGAGCTCCACCCCTCGGTCGTGGGCCAGGGTCTCTATCCTGAAGAAATGCTTCTTCAACGATTCAAGTTCATGACCCCGGGCCTCGTAGCCGTTCTGCCAGCCCTTGCTCTCTAGTTTTTCCTTGCGAAGGGCCTCAATCTTAGCCTTCAAGGCCTCCTTCTTGGAGGATAGAAGCTCCCTCAGCTTATTCTTTTCCTCGTGGGCAGCTTCCAATTCAGCTGTTAGACGAAAGACTTCAGATGAAGCCTCTCGCTCTCCGTACTTCTTGAAGAGCTTCGTGCCGAATTTCAGAACCGCTGAGTTCTGCGAACAAACAAGAAATGATAGAAGTATATCGAAGGATTCAATTCGAAAGATAATTCAAGCTAGTGCACTTACCACCACCTCGAGCCTATGAAAGGCTTCCTCGATCGGGGCCCCCGGAAGGTTGCAGAGCTTCCGGATCACGGGAGTTGGGTGGTTGATGTCAACCTCACCCAAATCTTTCAAAAGTGAAGTCAT
This sequence comes from Chamaelirium japonicum, assembly GCA_947650365.1. Lineage (NCBI taxonomy): Eukaryota > Viridiplantae > Streptophyta > Magnoliopsida > Liliales > Melanthiaceae > Chamaelirium > Chamaelirium japonicum. The sequence goes on along the minus strand of OX393555.1, from coordinate 48,553,225 downwards.
GCCAGCAGGCGTACCTAAAAACAAACAAAAGTTCAAAAGAGTTAGAATATTTTCAAACTTCAAAGGCAATATGATCAGAAGCAGAATCTAGTGAGGATACCTGAGACATCGACTTGAGGCGCCTTGCCCTTCCCACGGTCGGAGCTCTTACCCTTGGGGGTAGACTTCTCCTTGGTGGGGGTGGGCTCCAGCTGGGGTTGAGGAGTCTCATCACCCACCCGGCTTCCTCTCTCCAAGTGTGCGGGAGAGGGAACATCTCGAGGAGGGGAGACCCCTCCTTCATCTTGGTGCCCGCTCGAATGCTCGAGTCCGGCCATGATGAGTGCCATCTCATCGGCCAGAGAGCGCGATGGGGGTGGGGGTTGTTCAACCTCCAAACCCCCACTTGTAGTCGTGCCTTCGAGGTGGGGAGTGACTGGAGGAATCTGGTCGAGGGGTGTGGGGTTGCTTCCAACCCCACCACTCCCTGAGAACTTGATTTTGAAATGCACCGGGCACTTCTTCAACTCGTCGAAATGGTAGGCGGGAACCACCTTGTGGCCGTCGCCCTCCACATCCATAACCTCCTCCATACGACGGGCCTTAGCCTCATCGATGGGAATAGGAAGAGAATCTTCCTCTTCTGCACCACCAGTGGGGGTGGGAGGAAGTTCATCTCCACCACCCCCCTGTCCATCATCTCCACCAATGGGGGTGGGAGGAATTTCTTCCTCACCACCCCCGTTTTCATCATCTCCACCAGTGGGGGTGGGAGGAAGATCATCCTCACCACCCCCATCTTCCTCATCTTCATCATTGCCGCTGTTGCCAGTGCTGCCGTTCTCGGTTTCTTCTTCTTCTTCCTCCTCACTTTCCTTCTTCTTTTCTTCTTCTTCTTCTTCATCTTCTTCCTTTTTCTTTTCTTGGTCCTCTTCCTCATTCTGCTTGACAAGGATTTTCCTTTTCTTCTTCGTTGGGCCCCTCTGTATCACCAGCTTTTCCTCAGAGGTTGGCAATCGGCGCCTTGCACCGTAGGCCTTCTTCTCGATTCTGATCTTTCTGATAATCTTGCTAGACTGAGGATCCTCCTCATAGTCTGAGTACAAGACTTCATTATCTTCATATCTGGCCTGCGATCGGTGGAGGAGGTTGGCGTTGCCATACCTAACTGGGCAGTTTGAAAACTGCTTCCATGACCTAGTCCCGCAGGTCAACTCCAAAAACAGGTTGTCGATAGCCCCAACCCTCTCCGATGGCCAGGCTAGCTCTCCTCCTGCGTAATACATTTTGATCTCTTTGTTTACCTCAACGCGAGGAGTCTCTGGCACTGAAAGTGGCGTCCAGGCACCAGCCACTGAGAGCGGCCACTCCGTATACAACTTATCGGAGGCAACTGTGTCGGTGAGGAGACGTAGAGCGGAAACCCCTGTAAGGTTGAAGAAAGGGATGTCTTTCCTCGAGGCCCATCGGTAGTGATAGAAGAAGTAGCCCAATTCAATCCGGGCCTCTTCGTCATCAGGGAGGCTGGAGTAGCACTCTCTCAGCTCCTTCTAGAAATCTGACTCTACGCGGCAGAAGGCGTAGATTATCCTCCATGCGTTGCCGGTGATCTATCCTGGGCAAAGGCCGGAGGTGTTTAGCAACCTCGCGGCAAACGGCAGCAGCGGAAAACGAAGTCCGCAATTCAGCTGACCCACGGAGACCACTGTCCCTATCACCTACTCATTGCTGGCAATGTTCACAAACACGGTCTGCTTGTCGATGCCAAAGCCAGATTGAATTCCAGGCAATGAAGGCCGGATCTTCCCCTCTGTGAAGCATGCCAACAGCCTTTGCCACTTTGCCATCTTCTTGTCGGTAAGCTGGCCGCCTGTGTTGTAAGCATAGGCAGGCTCCTCCGCCAGAGGTAGCATAGGGCCCAAGACGAACTTCACCTTCGGGATATGCTCTGGCCTAGATGGTGCTGAGGCAAATCCAACTCCTTGATATCTTTTGCCCAGTTGGCCCAACTCCACCAGCACTGCCTTGCCTTTACCCCTACCTTTGGGGGGGGATGATTCTTCAGCTATCTCCTTCCCCTTCCTCTTCGAGGGGACCACGCTCATCTTCTTCGAGTTACCAGAGGAGCCCATTCGATCGATCGAGAAAGGACAAGGAAACAGAGAACGGGAGACTGGAAGCAAAAGCTCTGGACTTCGAAATTTTTTGAAAGCGTGAGGCGAAAATGACAGTCAGAGAAGCTTAAGTATCCTGAGGGAATTAGGCGCACAAATCAAGAGGACACGTGTCATCACTATATCAAATCGTGTGTTTTTGCAGGTACACGTGGCATCTATCCATAGCAAGCGCAAAACCAGGCGAACAGTCGGAACCAGACGAAGCGTCAGACCACCGGTCCAAACGAGCCACCGGTCCAAGCAAACTACCGGTCCGAGTGAACCGGACCGCCGGTTCAAGACCTCATTCAGGCAAACCGAAGATTCAAAAAATAGAAAAAATCAAACGCCATCAATGTTCAGAACTTTGCCCAAAGATCAAGAAGAAGAACAAAGCTATACTACCTTCTCTGAAGGGCAGGTTCGAAACTTCAAACTTGACCGGCTGATTTTAACCGATCGGTCAAACATGACCAATCGGTCAAAATCAACCAATCGGTCGATTTTCTACTGGATTGGGCAAAAAACTTGGTTTTTTGCCTGATCACTCGAACCTTGACCGGCTGATTTTAACCGATCAGTCAAACATGACTGATCGGTCAAAATCAACTGATCGGTCGATTTTCTACTAGATCAGGCGAAAAACTTAGTTTTTTGCCTGATCACTCGAACCTTGACCAGCTGATTTTAACCGATCGGTCAAACATGACCGATCGGTCAAAATCAACTGATCGGTCGATTTTCTACTAGATCAGGCAAAAAACTTAGTTTTTTGCCTGATCACTCGAACCTTGACCGGCTGATTTTAACCGATCGGCCAAACATGACCGATCGGTCAAAATCAACTGATCGGTCGATTTTCTACTAGATCAGGCGAAAAACTTAGTTTTTTGCCTGATCACTCGAACCTTGACCGGCTGATTTTAACCGATCGGTCAAACATGACTGATCGGTCAAAATCAACTGATCGATCGATTTTCTACTAGATCAGGCGAAAAACTTAGTTTTTTGCCTGATCACTCGAACCTTGACCGGCTGATTTTAACCGATCGGTCAAACATGACTGATCGGTCAAAATCAACTGATTGGTCAATTTTCTACTAGATCAGGCAAAAAACTTAGTTTTTTGCCTGATCACTCGAACCTTGACCGGCTAATTTTAACCGATCGGTCAAACATGACTTATCCGTCAAAATCAACCGATCGGTCGATTTTCTACTAGACCAGGCGAAAAACTTAGTTTTTTGCCTGATCACTCGAACCTTAACCGGCTGAATTTAACCGATCTGTCAAACTTGACCGATCGGTCAAAATTCATCCGAGCAATCGAAATTCTACTGGATCAGTCCGAAAACTGTGTTATATGACCGATCACTCGATCGGTTGAATTTAACCGATCGGTCAAAATTGACCGATCAGTCAAAATCAACCGATCGGTCGAATTTCTACTGGATCAGTCAGAAAACTGAGTTTTTTGACCGATCACTCCAACCTCGATCGGTTGAATTTAATCGATCGGTCGAACTTGACCGATCGGTCAAATTCAACCGATCGGTCGAATTTCTACTAGATCAGTCAGAAAACTGTGTTTTCTGACCGATCACTCCAACCTCGATCGGTTGAATTTAACCGATCGGTCAAAACTTGACCGATCGGTCAAATTCAACCGATCGGTCGAATTTCTACTGATCAGTCAGAAAACTATATTTTCTGACCGATCACTCCAACCTCGATCGGTTGAATTTAACCGATCGGTCAAAGTTGACCGATCGGTCAAATTCAACCGATCGGTCGAATTTCTACTGGATCGGTCAGAAAACACAGTTTTCTGACCGATCACTCCAACCTTGACCGGTTGAATTTAACCGATCGGTCAAACTTGACCGATCGGTCAAATTCAACCGATCGGTCAAACTTGACCGATCGGTCAATTTTGACCGATCAGTCAGAAATTGACCAATGAAAATCTTATTTTCAAAAAACGCTAATACTCGACAAAAGCTCCTCTACATGTATAGACAGGGGTCGTTAGCTTTGCACCACGAGTCCAAGCCAGCCAAGGAAGCCTCTTAGCTAACTTGGAGGGGGTAACTTTGGGTGCAAATTTTGGCAAGAAGTCTGCAAACAGTGGGACCCACCGGCCCTGCCCGGTGGGACTATAGCGGGACCCACCGGCCCTGCCTGGTGGGCCCACGAAGACTACAGCAGGACCCACCGGCCCTGCCTGGTGGGCCCACGAAGACTACAGCGGGACCCACCGACCCTGCCTCGTGGGCCCAAGAGCCTGTGGAATCCCCCAGGAGATAGCAACGGGGCCCACCAACTTTACCTGGAGGATCCCCAGATGCTGCATCAGAAACCGCCATTTTACCACCAAAGAATCCTATAAATAGCAGAGCCTTCGAATGTAAAAGGGATCCGAAATTTCTGATTTCCACTATGAGATCTGATTTTCAGAATCCAGAGCTCTGGAATTTCTCAGTTTCCCACCTTCCACCTCTCTTTGATCTTCTTCTCTCCTTCGAAGAGATCAGAGTGTTTTCAAGTGATACTCGGCCTGTCGAGATCACTTCGATACAAGTGTTAGTGAATTCGGGTTGTTCCCTATAGCACGGAGACGTAGGCTTCGGCTGAACTCCGAGATCACATCTCTCGTGTCAACTCTCTGATTGCATCTCTCTCTCTGTTAGCCTATCGAAAGCAACGACTTTAATCGACAGATCGAACAACGATCTCTTCGAATCGAAACTTCAATTGACTGGTGAGGCGAAGTCTTCGGGTCGGCACGAAGATTTTCCCCCCACACAACCCATGTATAGCCACCAGTGGCAAGGGGGAAGGATATAAAAAATCTTAAAATAATTGCATACCGGCGGAGGAAACCCGGGATCTACACCCATACAGTACAAAACAAAACCAAAAGAAAAACCCAAAAGAAGAGGACCATCACCTCCAGATCCATCCCTCTTCCGGCTGAAGTGGTGGAATCGAAGACGAGCCGCCCCACCACCATAGAAACCGCCGCCTCTGTTGCACTGCCAGCCACCGTCACCGTCCAACAGTGGCGAACTGAAACCCACCAGCGGAACATCATCGCTGGGGACAGATTCGACCTCCCCGCCGCACCCGGTTGAAGATTCGGCCCCGGAGTTGAGCTGAGGACGACACCCGACCCGGGGGAACACGCCGCCTTGACACCGTCGAGCCAAACACAAAAAATCCGGCATCAGGAGAAACCCTATCTACAGAGGGGACGAAGGGGGGCAGATCTCACCCCTACCGAAGCTCATGCAACCCTTTGTGCTCCTCCAATATCCGTGCAGCCAACCACCGACACCTTTTCCAAGATCCTCCTTTCTCCTCCTCCTCTACCTTCCAAGTCATCCTTCTTTATTCCTCTTAATTCTTCCCCGACCTAGTCGTCAGAAGGAGGAACAGGAAGAAGTAGATCGATAGGGTTTCTTCTGGGATTGAGGAGGTTGATGATGCCATATGTTCCTGCTATAATATGTACACACATTAGAATTTTAGAGAAATGAAATCCAACTAAAAGGGGGTTTTTATTTCTAGGTAAAAAACTAATATCCAAGCCCTGTTATGGAAAGAGCATAGGAATGGATTCCTTTTCTTGGGAATTCTATTTATGATGAAAATAACATAACCTAAAGGACCTAAGAAAGAAAACAAAAATATAATCTATTGAAAATAAAGGAAAACAAAGATTGAATTTACTACAAATTGTTTTTTGAGAAATCCCTATCTGTGAATGAGTGGGGGCTTCGACCTAGACCCTTATCAGTTTTTTAAAAAGAAAGAAAAGACGGTTACAAAAGAAAAAGAAAAAAGAAAAAGAAAGGTTAGAAAGGTACCCAGACCTCGGGATCCTAGCCCAACTATTAGATTTGGAAGTTCGACTCATCTATATAACATCGCATGGCGGTATTGTGCTGACTAGACAAAATGGAACGCTGACTAGACAAAAACACGTATGTTAACTAGACAAAACATTCAAACTGATAAAGACTATCAAACAAACATATAGAGAATCGAATATACAAATTTTTTAAAAAACCTAGCTCATCTCAAAAAAAAAAAAAAAAAACATGTTCACGCCGCAACCCCAAATCAGAAAACTGTGATCCCCTCCCTTCACGCCCCACTCTCGCGCCGATAAGATCACACCTTCCCCCAAAAAAAAAAAGAACAAAACCCTGTTCGTGCCCGAGTGCCAACAGGCACGGGCATGCACTATAACTATGATGTGTTGCCGCTGAAGGCGGCCCGAAGTCGGCCTGGCGTGTGTGGCCGTAGAAGGTGATTAGATGTGTTGCCGCCGAATAAATGGTGTGGGTGGAGGTGATGATGCCCAGTGGGTGTCTTGCCGCCTAAGGCGGCCCGATGCTGTGCTGACAGGTGTGTTGCCGCCAGAGGAGCCATCCGGCCGAGAGCACGCCTGCCAGGGCGTCGCGCCTCACGTCGATCTGTTCTTGCCCGCGCCCCCGCCCGGGGTGCGGCCGCGGTACAGATGCAGAGATTGGCCTCACCGCGCTCCCGTGCGCAACGGGTCGAAGTTCAAGCCGCCGACAGGGCCGAGCATGGCGAGTGGTCAAATCAGTAGCCGGACGACGTGTCCCTGTGCCCCGGAGGCGCAACAGGGCCCCTGTGACCCGACCGGGACCGCCGCCGCGCCCTGCGCGATGACGGCACCCCGCAATGCGACCCCAGGTCAGGTGGGGCCACCCGCTGAGTTTATGCATATCAATAAGCGGAGGAGAAGAAACTTACGAGGATTCTCCTAGTAACGATGAGCGAACCGGGATCAGTCCAGCTTGAGAATCGGGCGGCGCCGCCGCCCGAATTATAGTATGGAGAAGCGTCCTCAGCGGCGGACCGAGCCGAGGTCCGTTGGAACGCGGTCCCATGGAGGGTGACAACCCCATATGTTCCGGACCACAAGGCGCTGTCGGTAAGTCGTGCTTTTTGGGAATGCAGCCCAAATCGGGCGGTAAATTCTGTCCAAGGCTAAATACGGGCGGGAGACCGATAGCGAACAAGTACCGCGAGGGAAAGATGAAAAGGACTTTGAAAAGAGAGTTAAAGAGTGCTTGAAATTACCGGGAGGGAAGCAGATGGGGGCCGGCGATGCGGCCCAGCCGGATGCAGAACGGCGAATAGCCGGCCAGTCGCTCCGCTCGGGTCGCA